>CM021110.1:422914205-423097763 GCA_007115665.2 Sequoiadendron giganteum | reverse complement strand
GAGAGACCTGAGAGAGGGAGAGAGGTTAGGAGAGAGAGAGAGAGAGATGAGGGAATGATATATATGTAGGTAGAGAGAGTTGAGATAGAGATAGAGTAGAGAGGTAAGGAGAGAGGGGATGGGAAGGAGAAGCTAGAGAGAGAAGAAGGAAGGAAGGTGGATAGATTGAAAGAGGGAATGATGTAGAGAGGGAGAGAGAGAGAATGAGGTATAGAGGGATAGGTAGGTAGAGATAAGTAGAGAGTTAAGGAGAGTTGGAGGGAGAGGTAGGGATGGAAAGAGAGAGAGGTAGGTAGAGAGAGTAAAGGGAGATATGGAGAAGTGGAGAGGGAAGGAGAGACGGATGGAGAGGTAGGGATCAAGGGAGAGATAAGGATTTAGAGAGAGGTGAGAGAGTGAAATAGAGAGAGAGAGGTAGGTAAGGAGAGGGAGGGGAGATAAAGGGAAGTAGAGAATGGAGGAGAGAGGGAAGAAGAGGTAGGGAGGGAGAGATAGGTGAGATAGAGAGAGGAGGGAGGGAGGGATATTTAAGGAGAGAGGGGTGAGATAGAGAGAAAGAAAGTAAAGAGGGAAGGGGGAGAGAGAGGTGATAGAGAGAAGTAGAGGTGTAATGAGGAAGGTAGATAAATTGAGAGAGGGAAAGAGAGAGGGAGAGAAAAAGAGGTATATAGGGGTAGGCTAGATAGAGAGATGTAGAGTGAATTTTGGTGGAAGAGAGAGAGGAGGGAGGGATAGGTAAAGATGGATGGTTGAGATAGATAGAAGGAGAGAGATATAGGTAGAGAGGGAAAAGAGAGATAGAAAGAGGGTGAGGGAGAGGAGAGATAGAAAGAGGGGAGGGAGGGAGAGATAGAGAGAGTAGAGAGGGAGGAGATAGATAAAGAGAGGTGATAGAGAGAGAATTAGAGAGGGAAAGAAGGTGGATATATTGAGAGAGAGGAGGCAAGGAGGGAGAGAGAAATAGGTATAGAGGGACAACTAGGTAGAGAGAAGTAGATATGAAAGGAGAGATATAGGGAGAGGTAGGGATGGAGAGAGAGGTGAGACAAAAATAGAGAGAGGTCTAGGTAGATAGAGGGAGGAGGAGATAAAGAGAAGTATAGAGGGAAGGAGAGAGGGAGGAAGAGGTAGGGATGGAGAGAGAGAGGTGAGAGAGATAAGAGAGATAGGTAGGGAGAGAGGGGTGAGATAGAGAGAAAGAGAGTAGAGAGGGAAGGGGAAAGAGAGAAGTGAGATAGGTGATAGAGATGTGTGATGGAGCTTAAAAGTAGAGAGATAAGGAGGAAGGTGGAGAGATTTAGAGGGAAGGAGGGGGGAGAGAGAAATATGTATAGAGGGATAGGTTAGATAGTGAGAAGTAGAGAGAAAAGGTGTTTGAAAGGAAGAGAGAGGGAGAGAGAGGGGGGGAGAAAGAGAGGTGAGATAGAGAGAAGTAGAAAGGGAAGGAGAGAGAGAGGGAGATAGAGAAAATTAGATAGGGAGGGAGGGAAGGAGAGAGAAGTTAGATAGAGAGAACTAGAGAGGGAAGGAGAGAGAGAATGGGAAGATAGAGAGTAGAGAGGGGAGGAGAGAGCGAGGGAAGCAAAGAGAGAGAGAGAGAGAAAGAGAGGAGAGGGGCGAGGGAGAGATAGGTAGGTATAGAGAGTAGAGAGAGATATAGAGAGATAAAAGGAGAGGGATGAGAGATAGAAAAATGTAGAGAGGGAAGGAGGGAGGGAGATAGATATTGGAGAGGGAAGGAGAGAGAGATGGACATATAGAGACATAGTTCTTGAGCTCAAGGAAGATATTGTTAGATAAAGGGATGGAGATAGTGAGAGAGAGAGGTCTAGAGAATAAGAGATGAAAATGAGTGAGATAGAGAGAGAAAGATGAAATTTGACCTCCTAAGTACTAAAATTTGACCTCCTGATTACTGAAATTTGACATGCTAATTACTGAAATTTGACTAAGTCTGAAATTTTTAAGATCTTCCAAAAACTAGAATTTGCATTATAACTCTTAGAGATCTGAAACCACTCTCAAACATCCTGCCTATATATACATGAAATATAACTTAAAGTATAAGAAAGTAAATGTCCATATGTAAATGTCAACTTATACTTAAATGTCTATTTCATGTATATAGTTTCCCTGATAGAGAAAGCGAAAATCTAGTTTTGTGCAAAGCAGGCCATTTGGCGCTCACCAAATGGCTTGCTTTGGACGTGTTAATTACCAGAATTTGCCAAATTTTTTCATATTTTCATTCGTGCTCCACGTCTCATTTGCACGTCTTTCAATGCAAGTTTAAAAAAATCATGATAGCGTTAACCTCTCTCTTAGCTATCTAAAGATATAATTATTTTTTCATTTTGATTTAGTCAAGGTTTTGATCCATGGCTTCTATTGTAAATGCCTTCGTTTTTGGTCAAAACCAACATGTGCTAGGTTTAGGATAGATTTTTACACGTTCATCGGAACGTGAAACAAATTACGTTTTTTGAAACTAGACTCCATTCTACACATGATGAAAAAAAAAAAAACCAATTAGTTTGCAAAAAACTTGGGGGGGAGCACGCTCAAATTTTAGCTTTTTCAGGATGTGTCCACTTTGAAAATTCATAAAATATTATATATTCATTAAAAAAAAAATCCGAAAGAAGGAGGATGAACTAAATGGTGTTAGCTAATTTCTCACTGTTGGGATTTTTGAAATTCTAAAAAAAAGTTAACCAAAAAGGGGGGAGCCCTTAGGCGCTATGCTATTTTTTTTGATAAAAAAAGGACCTGTTTTGGGGCCCCCCCTTTTTGAGACCCTTAATCTTCATTAATTTCAAAAAACAATAGTAACTTAGAAACTAGACTCGAAGCACTTCAACTTTTGTTCTTGCCGCATCTTAAAATTTTGAGCGTAACTATCTTCATTTTCTTGTGCAAATTAGATTTTGTTGATTTTAGAAAAAAAAAAAGTGGCATCTTAAGAGCCAAAATTGTGTCATAGATTGGTGCTCTTACCCATGACAAGACATTGGCCAAATTCCAAACATGTATCACAAATATTCAAAAGTGCTTAGAGGAAGACAATATTCTATATGTTTTTTGTCTAAAGTGGCCAAATACAACCAAAAGCATAAAGGATCAGATAAGTGCAATTGAAGTGCAGATCACCAATGTGGCTACAACATATGATCTAGTACAAGACAATGATGGTTTCATAAGGGAAAAAGTGGAAAGTCTTCACTCTCAGGGACAACAATTACAAGATCAAAAGGAGCAATTCAAAAGTCGAGTGAAATAGTTGAGAGAAGTAGTGAGCCTAAGATTGGCTTGACTTACCAGACTCCTGATAGAGGCTAATGGTGTGGTTTAGAAGTACAAGACACCATCTTTCATGGAAGATGCAAAAGATACATATGTGTAGTTGAATTGTCAAGTCCAGACCCTAACTTCTGCAAAGAAGCAATGGGATAGCAGCCTAGTTCAACTCAAGTCCATCTACAAGGGCATCCTATAATCCAAGTGAGTTGTATTAGTTTTGTGATATTAAATATCCTCTTTTTTTTTTTGTGTATATATATGTGAAGTAAATATAAGGATAATTTTGTTGATGGAGTAATCAAACTTCATCCTAGAGGGAGTAAAAGTTGTATAGATTAAGGGGGAGCTTGTAGAGTTTTGCTTATACAAAAGTTTTGTTGCCCTTTTCCCTTGATACCAAAGGGGGTATAGAGAGAGATATGTGCACCTAAGGGGGAGTGTTTGTGCACATCATTTTGTTTTTTCCATCAATGACAAAGGGGAAGATTGTTGTATTTTGATAAAATTGGTTGTCATTGATGTCAAAAACAAAATGATGTGCACAAACACTCCCCCTTAGGTAGGAAGAGTTGAAGTGTAACCAATGAACATGTAAAATTATAAATCGAGTGATTAAAAAAAATATAACAAATAAAATGTATCGTCAATATACAAAAGTTTAATAACTCTATAAAATTATTACATGTATTTACTTGATTATTTTATTTAACTATGATAAATAAATAATTTTAATGAAATAGTTATACACTTTAATAAATAACTATTCACTTTAGTAAATAAAACAATAGATAATCTTATATGATTAAATATATAATTAAGATAATATTTTATATTATAAAATGAAAAGATAGTACATAAATCTATAATAGATAACAAGTATGATATGTTATATTCATTACATAGATTTATCTTTAAAATAACTAAACATTTACATTGACTTATACTCTAATTTAAGGCTTATATTTTGTACATCTATCTATACACTACTTTTATATATAGAAAGAATTATGTAAAGGAATTAGAGATAATATTCTTTAAACATAAAAACCATATTTCATAACATCTTTTATATTTTTTTTTAAACATATTAATTTAATCAATTAATAGAGATATAATACAAAATTAAATAACATGGCAATGTTAAAATACATCAATGGATTGGGGTGGAGGGCCTAGCTCGATTGGCTAAAGTATCTTGTTGCAGGGAAGAGGTCATGAGGTCTAGTCTCCCCACCGTCCCCATGGTATCGGAGGGCGTGTCGTGCCAGTGCCACCGAAGTTTGCATTTCCGATAGTACTGTTCAACCGAAAAACTTTGATGAATTTAAAAGTATATATTGAAGAATATTGTGTGTTTCTGGTTTTAACTGTGTATATTTGTAGCTCAATGTTTGGGATCACACCCAGTGATCCAATCTTTCTCCTTTTTCTGATGATGGATAAGAAATGTCAAGCTAAAAATATACACAGTTTAAACCAAAAGCACACAATATTCTTACTGATGAACTGTGAAAAACTCATACCAAATACATATTCAATCCATTCATATGTTCAAACTGAATAATATTACTAAGTACTGATAATACAATAACCAGTATCTTTGCCAATCTAAGCAGGTGTATATGACCATGCAAAGTTCCTGTGCTACCATTCTGGAGTTTGATACTCTGAAGTATACATTGTTCTAATGAACTCTTATAGATTTAGCCGTTACTTTCTTTGCCGGTAAAGACATCAGATTCCTTGCTGCACCATTACCGATGTGTGCAAGGCAATGATAGTAAAAGTAAAGATAGGCAGAACTTTTCTTTTGAAACTGACTACCAATCTCAGGATTCTTACGTACTTTTCACCAACCTGGTCAGTATATGGAGTTAAAAAGAAATGGAAATGCACAGGCTGTGTTCTACTTACAATAAGGGAGGGCCCATAGGCATTGGGTGCTGTTGTCCACTTGTAGTCGTAATGAAAATGAGTACTTTCATATCTGATTTCGCTGCAATTTCTGCTCTTTCACGACATACATGATGTCAATCCAGAGAGGATTGCAATGATTTTTCCTTCCATCTAGAGTTCTGATCATGGTTTTAAGCCCAAATTTGATGAACGTATGATCATGCTTGTGTTTTTTAGTTCCTGTCGTAGGCAGGTATACTTATGCTTTTATCTATTTTTAGTTCCTGCAGCAGGCAGGTATATTTATGCTTTCATCTATTTCAATAGTTTGGTAAGCATCAACCAATTGGATGCAAGAATTAAATTTCATTGATCATATTTTCTAAAGTTGATATTTATTTCATATTTTTGTTAATATTACAAAACTATTTTTTTTCATTCTATTGGTTAATAGTTGTCTACAGTCATATTGCAATGATGTAAGCATTTTGAATAATGTTTGATTTTTTTTCTCAATCATATACAAACACTATTCTTCAATAGTATCTTACTATTCCTCAATAGTATACTGACGAATGATGACCATTGAAGTATTTGTCATTCACATGGGACTATCTACATTTTAGATCTTATGGCATCTTTTCTTTGTTGGCATCTTATCTCGGGTGATTTCTCTAGAAAACTCCATGGCAGGAGCGAAAGGTCCTGTTTTCTTCCAATCCATATAGTGCCTTTGTAGCTTTCCATATTGTTTAATGCAGTGTCATAAGAATTGCTAATTTTGATCAAGAGAATGTTTGTCTGAGTACAAGGAAGTCTCAGCGAGGCTATAACAAGCAGATTTAGCAAGTCTGAGGAGCCTCGAGTGCAGACACAGGAAATCTGGTCAAACTTATGATCCTTGGGAGCCAGTTTCAGCAAATCTGATCAGAGTTGCAGTCCCTGAGTGCATATATGATGAGTCAATATTTACTAAAAGTTAAAAATATAAAGAATATTCTCAAGTACAAAATTAATTTGATTTTTGCACTTTCACGTATATCTGTTAGTACAAACTAGCACTTGCATTAGCAGAGATGTCCAAACTTTTGACAGGTATACACAGCCATCAGAATTTTTATGTTTGTATACTTAGAGTTGTCTAAACAAAGTTCTAACAAATTAAAATAATATGCTGAAAGGTTTTAATTTTAGTGCCAAATATTTATAACATATTTTAATTTTAGAATATAGTATCTAATTGTTGATAGAAGGCGAGGGTATTTTGAAAATAATACTCCTATTTTTTTATTTACAGGGTTTGATAGCTATCTAACTTTATATAGAAAATTAAATAAAAGATGAGTAAAGTATGGTTCTATTTCAATGGGTTTTGTTTTAACAATAAATTTTTGAAAAAACTCTACATAATAATTTAATACTAATTTTCAAAAATTAGTTACATATTTCTAAGATTTTAACACTAATTTAAAAAAAATTGATGCCTTTGTGATATTTAAATGAATTCTTGTTCATCCATCAAAGATTTTCAATATTGCACTTCTACCATCTACATAACCATTGTCTATTGTGCTCTATTAGTTGTTTTCAAAAATTTGTCATGACACCAACTACAAACATCAGTTGCATAATTATTTATGATTAAACATGTCAATTGCTAACTCTCAAACAACCAAACACAACTCAATCGGCAAGAACATGACGCAAATGTGTCTCTTGTTAACAATGAAATATTTTCAAATTTTAGTGCAGAGTGGTAGTATTGGATGACACAAAAATATACAGTTGAATCCAAAAGCTAAATATTAGGAGGATAGTACTCTCAGAATCTAAAATAGCAAGAAAAAAATATATTTAGAGAAAGAAGTTGAATGATTAATCAATTAAAAACCTAAATTTGATGGTCACCCTGTCAAGCAATTCTTTTGAGATGGTTATTCATTTAAAGTAGTTTTCCATAAATTAATAATATACAAATTATTTTATCTAAAATCTCTTCTTTTATGTGATAGAATTTTCTTAAACTCTTGATTGTATTTTATGTCGAAATAGTCTATATATAGTCACATAGGCATTAAATTTTAATTTTAATATTAACCATCATAAACTTTTTATTATCTTTATTTTGACTTCTTTTAGATGTTTACATATAATGTGATGTTTGTTTATGTCTAAATTATTGTTTTGGCAAATTATGTTAAATATGACTCTAAATTGTACATTCATTTTTTTTGTATTTAATTTCAATATTTACATGATTAATTAGCAGATAGGCTACATATAGTGTGAGATTTGAGTCCGAAACAAGTCTAGCATCTGGAAACAGCTATTGAGTTATGAAAACGAGTTTCAGCTGTCGTTTAATGATAAATCAGCTGTTGTTTAATGGTAAATTAGTGGTAAAAGCTTCAAAAATATCAGATGAAAGCCTCCAAAATCTCACTTATCATCTATGTGGTGATAAAAAGTTTGAAGAGCTCATTATTTTGAAAAAGATAGTTTCAAATTTGTCATGATCCTAATATTCTATATTCCTAAGTATAATAAGGATAAACACTTCTAGCATGCTTAATTTTGATAATTGTATATATTAGTTGTCAATTAGTCCTTAAGATAACTTAGTTAGGATGATGGGGTGTGTCCCTACATAATTATGCATATAAATAAAAAATATATTAAATTCATATATATATTTTTATAATTGAAGGTCAGTCCCTTGAAATGGTATGATATTTTGCTGATTTTTACTTTTTTTTCTAAAAATTATCATTACAAAATTCATATCTCATTTTACATTCATACAAATCCTAAAATTCTAACCCACAACATGTATGATTTTATTAATTTCTTAAATACTATTATTAAGTTAAGTTTCATAATGATTTAAACTTCTAAATCATTTTATTATCACTCTTTCTTAAAGAAATGCTAATATCAATATTCTTCTCATATATTGCATTTGGCATAGAGCAAATTCACCATCAGCAATTCACGGCCGCGGAAAATTATTTGACAGTGAATTTTACTTGACCGTGTAAATTTTCCTTTGGTGAATTTTCCCCCACAGTATATTGCTGATGGTAAATTTTATGTTGATGAATTATTGATGATGAATTTTCCTAAAACCATTACATTTGCATTCATTTCCTTGATCCTTTTCCTTAAGTTTTACATCAAGACACTGAATTTGTTTTCTGAAAACTTATTACCAGTACAACCTTTACTAAGAGCTAAACTGCATACTTCACAAGATGCTGTTGGAGTTCAGTACAACATGGACCCTATATAAAAATATAATAACCATTGACTTGCTGAATGATAAAATACAGCCTTTCTATTATTTATTCTCACTTCTAAAAGTGCTGTTTAAGACTAAATAGGGCTACAAGTCGATGATATTATAATGATGCCATCCTCAAATACCAGTCAACTGGATTAAAAAAGCAGCGGGTACTAGGCAGGTAGAGCTTCTAGCTCAAGAAATAATGATTTGGAAAGGATCTCCTGTATTAGGAATTCATTATAATATTCCAGTGCTGTCAGATCAGGAATCCCATTATTTTGGTAAGAGATGAAGCAACCAAAATGTGCAGGAAAATCAGATCTGAAAGTACACATTTTGCTCAGGAATCTGACAAATTTCACGAGCTTAAGTGGCCACCAGAATTAGAAGTAAAATGATGTGAAAGTGCACATTTTTGTCACGAGATTAGGTAGCCGAATTTGTCACTTCACTTGGAACTTCTGCCTCAACTGCCAAATGTTTTTAGACAAAAGAAAAGAAAACAAAGCAAAAGCTACATTTGTTTGATATTCTTTACCTGCAAGTGGCGACAGAAGTGAACTATTACAGGGTGCAGTCACAGCCATGGGCCCTCTCTGTGTTCCTCTTGTCAGCTGGGTGAAAACCAAAAAGAAAAATGTACATCATCTGATCAAGCGTTGGCCCAGGGAAAACAAAGCTCAATGCCAACCCCACTAGGTACTTTTTTTTTTTTTCTTTGCATGAATATTACAATCATGGCCATTCAATTCAACTAAAATGAAAAATCTAATTATTATTTTTTTAATTTGCAGAGATTTTTAGATTGAAATTGTGTGTGATTTTTTACATCAATGTTTCGGATCATGTTTTATGATCCAACATCAAGATGTTATGCAAAAAGATATTATCATTTATTAGTATCTAAATTAGGATAATAGAACTGTGTAAAAAATATTTTGTATAGAAATTTGTAAGAAAAGGAATGATACATCATAAGTTACAATAAAGTTGTTTATGCATTTTAAATTGAAGTTGAAGAAAGGAATTTGAAGGTAAATATTGAGATGAAATTTTTTGTTGTTGATGAATAGAGCTACACGTCTTTGCTTCTTAATGAATCAGATTTCACCAAGAACCATGAAATTTTTCAAAAAGATTCTAAAACATACCATAGGTCTCATAATATAGTAGACACCTAAATACAAAATGCTATGATTTTGGTTTATTATTGCAAAGTCTAGAAATGTAACCTATCTTGGGATAAAATGCTTTCACTCCATGCAAAGTTGATGAGAGCAGACTTGCAATTAGCTCAAAAGAAATCTCAAACCAAAAGCAAGCTCACTTTACTTAAATATCATGTAGTTCAATGGTCAAACAATCAATATGTATTTTACACCTCATCCAAACCAAAAAGTGGTAAATAGTTGTCCAATTTTTACTTGGGAGGAATAATGTATTTGTCTTCTATATGAATGCAATGCTTCGAGTCATGAAGTATTTTTATTGACAATAATTTTTGTAATTCTATCCAAGCTGATTTTATGTAGGCTTTGTAGATCTCACCCTTAATGGTTTTATGGACATCTCTTTTTTAACAAATGGGGTGAATTAATGAAAAATATATTAGGAGGAAGAAAACTGACAAAAAAGCAAATTCCTTACATGAAATTTTTTTTTTTTTAACCCTCGTCCACATAGCTTCATATATAATTATTGAGGAGCCCTAAATGGATATCAATAATGTCCAATTGTTGTAATTTTCATACATCTTAATCTATAGAACAACATCACTACATGAAATATAATTGAACTATGAAGATGATAAATGATGAAGTTAGAAAAGAAGATTGAATGTAGAATTGACTATTTTACATAGAATCTTTTAGATATCATAGAAATAATAAATCTCTCAACCCAAACCCAAGCCCAGTTGACACTATGAAGGTCAAGTCCCTAGATATCATAATTATAGAAGAATTCTAATGACATGAAATTTTTATATTAACAAGAACAAAATATTGTTATTGACTTATTTTTATATTTTATTTTTAAAAAAATCTTTTTTTATTAGAGAAGGGTGTTAACAAACCCTTAAAAATTTCATTAACTAGGCCCAGTTGATGACACCACAAATGGGGGGATCGTCCCATAAGAAACAAGATCAGTAAATCTATTGCTTTTAAGTGAGAAAAAAATATTTTCATTTGTAAGTCCTCAATTGCTTTTAGAGGTAGCTACTAAATGCGATTGGAGTGCATGACCTCAAAGGAAAGTTGTTGGTGAACGCATATTCCTTTATTCAATAATCAATGTACCAATCTATGGGAATATTGCAACACTTGAGCTTTTTTTTGTTCATTTCAACAGAAAGGTAAAGATCTATTTTCTTAACTAGCTGGATGGCTAGATGGTTACCAAGGAAAATAGAGAAAACTAAGATGGAAAGTACCTTAGCATAACCTATAACTCAAAATTTACAAGTTCATAGTTATCTTTTTGTAAAAGTGACTAATATCACTTATTGTAACTAAAAGTTAAAAAATGAGCCTTATTTATGACAAAATGATGAAAATACTAACCAAGTAAGGTTTATTATTTTCAAAACCAATGTGCTTCAAAAAGGCGATTAGGAAGTAGTTATGAAGTAGTTACAAGATAGTTATTCAAAGAAGCCTATAAATACAAGGCTATTTGTATTGTAAGGGTACTCTTACAAAGGGGAACTTTTGAGAAGAATATTTTGGAGAGAATTTTTGAAGGATTTTGGTTTGACACTTTGTATCTAAGGGTTTTTGAAATTGTATAATTTTGAAAAGATAATAAAGAAAGCATTTGGATCATATGTTCTGAAGATACTTTTGAGTTATTATTCCTAGTTTTTTGTATGTCAAATTCTATCTTTGTGGAAAAACCATTGGTCACCTATTGAAACATATATAAATCATGCAATTGATGTAATGAACACAATCACATCTTGGTATCTTGGTTTGAATGTTTTGAAGCAACTTATCTCTTTGTATGTTGAGGTTAGTTATCCTTCTTTCATCATCGTTGCATATATAAAACATGATTTTTGGTGAAACCCCCTTGTAAGTTGTAGTAAGTTGTGAAGTCCTAGTTGGTATTCATGTGTGTGCCACTATGGTTTTTATTATTCACTTTAGTTTTTCACTTTTCCTTTATGTACTTTTAGGTTAAAAGTATATAAAAACCCTTATCTTATGAGGGAGATTCCACTCTCAAATGTAGAGGAAAGTTGTTAGTCTAGTAATAACTTATCCAATTGTTGGAACATTTGTCATTGCCCATTTGGCGAGTCACTTGAAAATCTATAGTGACAAATTTGTTTACCAATATATTTTTGGTGACTCTACTAGGGATCAAATTGCTGGTATGTTTTGTTCCTCGAAAATCTAAAGGTTCCTCCCCTGGAATGAAGGTTGGCGACTCTATCTAGAAGTTAAGCCCAGAATAATAGTTTTGTATCAAGGAATTCAGAGGCATAACTCATAATTGCTTGAATTAGAATGTGATAGTGACAGCGATGATCAAGATTATTCTTTTTTTATGTACTCATATCAAAAAAGATGAGCTATTAACGAGCCCAAGAAATTTGACTTTCTAAAGAGTTTTTGTGGTGACATGCAACTTGCTTCCAATAATATTCACCCTTGCTTCAAATTTTACAAAATATTGAATAAAAAAAATGGAAGAGAGACTTGTTTTCTTTCTCATAATCATGAAACTTTATCAAAGAGAAACTGCACATCTAAAGATAAAGAAGATTCTATTTATATGTGTTATTTTTTTAAATCAGTAACTAACGAAAAGAGCGATGATGAGGAAAATGATCCTTCTCTTGTACCTGGTACTCAACAAAATCAGGCTCTTGATGACCCTTAAAAAAATCAGTTTTTGAAAATCTTCTATAATGACGTGCAACTTATTCCTGAAAAATTACATCCTCTTTTCTTTAGAAATTGAAAAAGATTGAACAAAAGGATGGGAACCATACTTATTTTCTTGAAAATCTTGTTCCTCTGTTGGAACCCACTACTAAAATGGATTCTTTGTACAATCGGGACAACAATATAGAGGAGAATTTTTTCCCTTAAGATGAATGTGTTTGACGAAATGCCTTGCAATCAAAGTATTAAAATGGGTTCATCAAAAATTGCATTTGCCAAAGAAGATGAAGTTGGTATATCTGCTCATAAAAATACATGCCAAAAGAATAATCAAGAAGAAGTGGTCAAAATATAAAGAAAATATTACAATGGAATATATCATCAACATAATGAAGAAATTTTCCTAAATAGCACCATTGCAGTATATTCGATTCATGGCAAGACTATAATAGAAGTTATGATCCTAATAGAAAATAAAGAGCATGAAGAAGATTCATCAAATGTCATATTGGATAACATGCAACCCAAGGTAGAAAACAAGGATGAAGAAATAATATTGAAAGAATAATCTCATGAAATTTTCATTTCTAGTTGGTTTCTTGATGCTTCAGATGATGACTTTCTTTGTGGAGAATATTTTTTTGTTTATTCATCATTTATCACCAAAGAAGAAATCTTTATTGATGAAATCAAGGTACAAATTCATCCATTTCTTCTTTTGTGCAATCATTAGATAATAAATTTTTTGAGTTGGTCGTATTAAAATAAAATCAAGTTTCATCTCAAGAAAATGATCCTATGACTTTAGAGGAAAATACCCATGAGGTAGACTTATCTTCTAAGTTAGTAGAAATTTATTCATATGAAAGGCTACACAAACTGGATCACAACATTCAAAATCACCTTGTGGATAATGATGATAGTGATATGAATGAAAGAAATGTTGTGTGTAAGGATGATACAATAAAGAATGATAAGTTCTTTCACATATAAGTGAAACTATTTAAAATCAATTTGAATACTTGAGTAAGCAAAGTGAAGATTTTGATCTGTCTGATGAGGTTCATACGAATTCTCAATTCCATGAATCCTTCACTCCTAGTTTTTGTCTAGAAGTTTTTGATAATAGATTTCTTTATAATGAAAGGGCTTCTCATTTTTTTGTTCATGGTCATGAACCATTGTTAGAAGAAATTCATACATCTAAATAAACTTCCATTCCAATGTTGGTTACACTAGTTGAAGAGAATCATGCTACCATATGTCCTTCACAAGAAGAAGACAACAATATGAAGGTAGAGTTTTACCCTACAAAGGAATCAAGACTTGATGAAATATGTTCTGATTAGGAGATTGTAAAATGTGAAGATGAGACAAAATAAATCTATACTATAGTGCACATACAACCAATATTTGAAGATGAAGGATTTATTAGTGATGCTTATGCAAAACATCATTCGTCTCTTAAGCATTGGTCTTCATGTAATATTCCTAATTATAAGGATTCATTAGAGCATGCAAATTCCAAGAAGGAAAAACCTATTATATGTTCCCATAATGACAAAAGTCAAATGTAAACTAAAAAATAAGGAGAGGAGGATGAAAATCACCTTATGTAGGTTGAGCTCGATGGGAATGTATCTTCAAACCTAGATTTTTGTTTGGAATGCCCAGTTGAAACCTTTTTAGTGAAAAAAGAATAATTTTAGGTATCAAAGGATCAAGAAATCAATGATGATCAATCAAGAGAAATCCAAGAAGAGGGTTTGCCTCATGGTATTCTTACGTGTTTCTCTAAGATATTTGATAGGAATTCTTCTTGTTTTAAAAATATTTTTCATACCGATCCATTGATTGGAAAATAATATTTGAACCATCCAATTACAAATTCAAATTTTCAAAGGTGCATTAAAAAGCTTGAAGTTGTAATACTTCATATCATACAAGAAGAAGTTATATGTAACATGAAATAGGATGTTGAATTCATTCTAGATTCAAATATTTTCAATGAAGGATTATTTTTGTTTATATTGCCTCACCTAGGGAGGTTGCACATGCCAAAAATCATAGAATTAAAGATCAAGGACCAAAAGTTACAAATAAGTTCACAAGCCCTTTAGAGTTGTCATCTATTATCTCACCATGGTATCTATTTTACCCAGTCTATCAATGGTTTTGCATGTTTACCTTGGAGCAGTTTCAGGTAGAGACACCTACCATGTACATAAGCTAAGTAGAAGTTTTTTTGTGTGTGTTCGCTTTTCTTTGCAACTTTTGTGTCATGTGTTCCATTTTTGGATCAAGTGTCTAATTTCTCCTTTCAACCTCTTATATGTTGTGTTCTCTTCTCTTGACTTTATTTCCCAATGGTTAACAAACTAATCTTTGCAAATATTTTGGCTTCATCATGTGTCCTATGTAGTTCTTGTCCCCAGTTAGAGCTGATTGTTACCTCTATTTTTTTAACATGCACAACTTAACACTTTTTATAAACTTGAAAAAGCAACATGAGCGGGTGGGAGAATGGGTGGGAGAAGCAGAATTTTGAATCTTCGAACAATGGTGCAGGTTGTGGAAGAGCTGGATCTGAAGATTTACAAGAGGAATCGGTGCAAGATTCGAGCAAAAAGCAAGGTAAGGATGACTCTGAAGAGATTGACCCTAGTAGAAACATTTTGGTGGACCCGGGGGGGGAATTTGTCCAAACTAAGATTCTTGCTGGATGTACTAAAGGACATGAGGTTGAAAAAATCAAAAACGTGGTGGGGGCTGCTAGAGGGGAAGGTGCTAAGATTAAACCGTAGTCATCTCTGTTTGGAGTCAAACCAAATGGTAAATCATTTTTCCCCACAGTTTGCAACATTTATGAGTCGACTAAGGGTAAGTTTTCCATTTCTATCCCTGATCTGGTCATTGATCATAATATCTCTCTAATGGACAGAGTGTTGGTTGGAAAATTTATGGGCCCTAGACCAAATATTGAAATTGTCAAGGCTTTTGTCAAAAAGAAGTGGAGAACTAATGGCCAAGTTCTTGTTTCTACTCTTCTCAAGGGCTATTTTTCTTTTGAGTTCTCCTGCAAGGAGGATATTTTGGTGGTGAGGAGTGGGGGTTCTTGGGTCATAGGCAAGTCATCCTTAGCTCTCAAGAAATGGACCACAAACCTGGATATTTCAGACTCAATTTTTGAGAATGTTCCAGTTTGGGCTAGACTTCCTAGACTTCCATTGGAATATTGGAATGAGGATGTCTTTAGCGGCCTAGCTAACTCTTTTGGTGAGCTCCTATCAATAGATTTGATGATGACGGCTAGGAGAAGATTAGTGTTTGCTAGAATTTGTGTGGGTGTGTCCCAGAATGTTGACCTTGTCATCTATTGAAATACAATCGAAGTTGGGCACTTGGGTTCAATCTATTAAGTTTGAAACTATCCCTTTTGTGTTCTTTAAATGTAGAAAATCCGGGCACTGGGCTAGGAAATGTTCGCTTAATGCCAGCAATACAAAGGAGAAGCCCCAGCCTAAACTGATGCTAGTCTGGAAAAAGAAGGTTGAAGGGGATGGAAAGATAAAGAAAAACATGTTGAAGAGAAAGACAGTAGGAATCCTGAGGATCCAGTGGATGCCCCCAAAAATAAGGATGATGTGGGGATTCAGGATGATTTGAAGTGCCAAGAGGATGTTAACAATCAGCTAGAGATCGTAGCTAGAGGGAAGGAGAATAATGAGGGTGGCTTGGAGAGAGGAGAGAACGACCTAGAGATTCAAGAGCCTCATGATAGTAATCCAGAGAATGAAACTTTTGGGAATGAGGATGGAGAGATTGGCCTAGAAGATATTCCTTCCCAGGGTTTTAATGTTCCGACAAAGGAAGGTAATCTATTTTTGGATATTGGGATTCCCATCTTGTCATCGGCTTTTGGTGGCAGAGACGTTTCTAGCCAAGTGTCAGTTCAGAATCCAGAGTTAGTTGATTCTTTGGAAATGGTAAAGGACTCCTTAGTGGACTCGAGCTAGAATCTAGCCAAATCAAGCATGAAATTGATCCAAAATAGTAATGGTTTGATGGAAACTCTTCCTCTAGATCAAAGAGGGATTTTTGATAAGGAATGGGAGTCAGGAAAGGAGGATGAAATTCAAGAAGAAACTAATAGAGAATATGTTAACTCCTATACCAAGAAGAAGAAAAAGAAAAACCAACAACAGAGTACACTGAAAGGTGTCTCTACCAGTACTAAAGCAAAGACAGATTGCGGAGCCACAAAGAGCAATCAAGGAATAAGATCTTCTTGATGGCACAGGGAGCATGGAAGCTTTCAGGACATAGTGGATGGTGTTTAGAAAACCATTCCTGAAATTTGTAAATTTTCCCCTAGTAAGATATGAAGATTATGTCATGGAATATAAGGGGGTTGAATAGCCTCCATAAGCAGGATGTGTTGGATAGTTTTCTTAGGGATCACAAACCTAATATATTACTTGTCCAGGAATCTAAAATGCCTAAAGAGAAAGTGGAAAAGATAAAAATGTTTAAGTTTTGTGGGGTACAAGGAAATAGTTTTGATGGTGCCTCAGGGGGAATTGTTACCTTTTGGAATTTGAATTTAATTAAAGGGGATCCATTGTTTGACAGATCAAATCATGTGGCCACCAGATTTACTCATATCAAAGATAATTTTAGTTGGATCATGTATAACATCTATGCCCCTAATGGGAAAGGGGCTAGAAAGACCTTCTGGCAAGAGTTAGTGGCCTTTCGCAAGAAGTTTATCAATGAAATTTGGGTTGTTATGGGAGATTACAACACCCCTCTTCAGGAACATGAGAAGTTTGGGGGATCCCGGGTGAACTTGGAAAGTAGAATGGACCTTTTGGACTTCATTAATAATCATGCATTGATTGATCTAGAGTTGCAAGGGGCTTCTTCTACTTGGTCAAATCGAAGAGTGGGTAAGGAGTTGATTCAAGTCAGGTTAGATAGGACTTTAATTTCTGATCAATGGTTTTTAAATTATTTTTGTTCTTTAAAAGCCCTCTCCAGGGTGGGCTCTGATCACTATCCTATTAGTTTTGTGGTGGATCCTATCTTGGCCAAGAGGAATTTTCCCTTTAGCTTTGAACTTATGTGGTTGTCCCACCCTTATATATGTGAGGAGATGAGGAATTGGTGGAGCATCTTTGTCTTTGGGACTACTATGTTCAGGATTTCCAAAAAAATAAGAGAAGTCAAAAACAAGATCAGAGCTTGGGACAAGGAATCCTTTGGGAACATATTTAGAAAAAATTCTGAGTTATAGGTTGATCTGAAGGACATTCAAGAGAAAATCCAGTTGGAGGGATGCAATGCTGAGAACAGGATGAAAGAAAATGAGCTACTTGTGAAGATGTATGATATTATAGCCAAAGAGGGGGATTTTTGGAGACAAAGATCTAGGGCAATGTGGCTCTCAGCTGGTGATAAAAATACTAGATATTTTCACATGTCTGCTTCGAAACACAGGGTTGATAACAAGATTACTCATATTGAGTACAATGGAGGCCATTTTGAGAAGGATGATGATATAAGAAGACAAGTTGTCCTTTTCTTTAGTAATCTTCTTTCGTCTAGTGATGGAGTTAACCAAGAAATGTAAGATTATCTTTTTGAGGCCATCCCTGATCTTATTAAGGATGAAGATAAAAAAAATGCTAACTACTATTCTATCTAGAGAATAAATAAAGAGGGTCGTGTTCTCCTTTGAGGGCAATAAGGCCTTGGGACCTGACGGTTTCCCCATGTTTTTCTTTCAGTGGTTCTGGGAGATTGTCAAAGAGGATGTGGTGAATGTTGTTAAAGAATTCTTCAGATCTAGGAGCATCCTTAAGGAACTAAATGCTACCTTCCTGGTCCTCATCCCTAAGCGTCCTGGTGCTGCGAATTTTGAAGCCTTCGGGCCTATTAGCCTTTGCAACTCCTTCTACAAAATTATATCAAAATTTTTGACCTCTAGGCTTTTGTTGGTGTTGTCGTCCCTAATTTCACCTCAGCAGAATGGCTTCATTCCTAGAAGGTAGATCCTTGACTCTATTATAACTGTCCATGAAAATTTTCATTCTCTCTCTAAGTCAAAGACTGAAGGTTTTCTTCTAAAGTTAGACATTTCAAAAACCTATGACCGTGTTGATTGGGACTTTTTACTCAGAATCATGAGAGTGTTTGGTTTCAGCAATAGAGTCCTTCAGATGGTTAGTCAACTCATTTCTTCAGCTTCTATATCTATATTAGTTAATGGGTCTCCTTCACATTTCTTTAAGAACTCAAGAGGTTTAAGGCAGGGAGATCTCATTTCTCCTATTCTATTTACTATCATGGCGGAATGCCTTGGGAGGAACTTGAAAAAAATGATTGATCATGGATCCTTAGTGGGACTAAGGCCTTCATCCAGTAATTTAGTTTGTTCCCACCAACAGTTTGTGAACGACACCATCTTGATGGGGAGATCCACAGTGGTTGAAGCTAGGAACCTTAAAAAAAATTGGGCGATTATGAGGGAGCGTCTGGTCAAATGGTTAATAGACAGAAAAGCTTTGTATTTTTCTTCAACACTCTAGAGCCAAGGTCGAATAACATTACTATAATTATGGATGCATAGTGGATACTTCACCATCAATTTACCTTGGGCTACCTTTGGGCCTAAAGCCTTCAAAATACTTTTGGAACTCTTTGGTTGATAGATTCAGTAAAAAAATTATCGGATGGAAAGGAGCTCTTCTGAATCAAGTAGGTAAGATTCAGCTTCTCAAAGCTACTCTTCAGAACCTACCTATCTATTCCTTAAGTCTTTTTAAGATCCCTTCCAAATATGTGGAGGCTATTGAAAAAATTCAAAAATGCTTTCTCTAGTCTGGTGTTGAAGAAAGAAAAAGAATGCCCCTCATTGATTGGGATTATGTTTGTAGAGCAAAAAAGTTGGGAGGTTTGGGTCTTAGAAAGATAAAAACTATGAATAGAGCTCTACTGGCTAAGAAAATATGGAGAATTTTCTCGTCAAATGGAGAATGGAATAGTATCGTAAAGATAAAATATATGGCAAATATTGTCTCTCTCAAGACTTTGCTTGAGTCTCCTCTCCTGCCTCGTGGTTTGGTCCTCTGGAATGATATGATTAGAGGGAGAAACATTTTTGATGTGGGTGTAGGATGGAGCATTAGAAATGGGAACCTTGCTAGGTTTTGGGAAGATAGATGGGTTATGAAGGAACCATTAATTTCATATGACTGTTTCAAAAGGTGGGCCGATATCTGCAAGGCAAACTATGGGATCTTTGTTAAAGACTATTGGATAAATGGGGATTGGGTGAATCTACGCCAGATCAGTTTGGACCTTGTGTCAATCCAATCCTCTCTAATGGTTGTGAGAATGGGATCAAACCAACAGGAGGATCTTTTAGTTGGGACAGCCAATCCTTCGGGCAGCTACTCAATTTCCTCAGTTGTCTCTTTGTTGTCACTTTTAGCCGCCCCCCCTCCCTTTTGGGATAAAGCTTGGATTAATCACCTGACCCCTGAGCTCAATATTTTCTTTTGGATTCTTCTTCAAAATAAGGTGCTCACGATGGATAACCTCTGTAAGCGTGGGATTTAGATCCCGAACCGTTGCTACCTATGTAAGGGAGATGCAGAAATTGCTAACCATATTTTCCTCCACTGTCTATATGTGACTTCTATTTGGGGAAGGTTCTACTCTCTCTGAGACCTCTCATGGGTGTCTCCTAGCTCTATCCAAGACCAATTTACTCAATAGATTGCTCCCTCCATGAATCCTTCAATCTGCAGATTATGGTCGCTCACTTTCCCTTATATAGTCTAGGGTGTGTGGAAGGAGCGAAATAACATAATCTTTAGGGACAAAGAAAGTCTGTAGAATATTGTGTTTGAGAAAATTCATAGGCTCATTGTGGAGAACTTCAACATTTTCCCTGATCAAGAGAATGAAATGGAGACGGTGGTTTGCTCTAATTACGACCTCAAGATTACTAAAGACTGGGAAATCAAAAGAGATGTATCCAAGGCCTCAAAACCAGCAAAAAAGAACCGTGAAGGTGTCATTTGGTATCATCCTCCTAAGGGTTGGATAAAAGCCAGTTTTGATGGGGTGGCTAAGGGAAATCCGGGGAAGGCGGGGAGTGGGGGTGTGATAAGAGATCATAATGGTAGGTTCGTTGTGGCAGTGGCTTTTCCCTTGGGAATATAGACTAATCATTTAGCCAAAGCCATCAGAGCTTTTTAGGTTATTGGCATGGCTAATAGAATGAACTTTAAAAATTTATGGATTGAGGGTGACTCTAAAAACATCATTGATTGTCTCCTAGGCAAGTCCCCCCCTTCATGGACCATTAAATATTGGATAGATGAAGCTATTTCTATTTTATCTAGATTCGACAAAGTGAGAATATTCCATGTCTATAGGGAAGCTAATAGTGTTGCCGACTTTTTTGCTAATGAGGGGATTAAACAAAATGGGAAAGTGACGTGGTAGAATTACAATGAGTTGGGTGTTGACATCAGAGCCCTGATCAATTATGATATCACCCATGGGAAAGCCGCCACATTCAATGATGATTAAAAAGAGTGAAGCCAAGTACTGCGACATCATTCGATGTTATGGCGAAGCCGTAATTAATGTGACAGATGGTAGGAGTTGGCATGTATTGTGGGTTCTTTGGTTCTGTTGCAGGATCACTGGTTTATTTTATCATGGTGTTAGCTACTGGAATCAGAACAGGAGCTTTGCGACCATGGGAGGAAGCAAGAAAAGGGTGGAGCCGACAGGCTGTGTGAAGAACAAGAAAAACTCGAAGGTCTAGAAGCAAATTGAGCAGGGAGGGCTGCAACCTTTTATTGATAAGCTCCATGGGCCTGACCCCAAGATTATTGATTATTTTTCTAAACACTGGAAGAATGGTGAGATTATTCTCTTGGGGAGGAAGGCTAAGGTGGATGAGAATCTTATTAGGGAAATAATAGGCCTTTCGACCGATGGAGTAAATTTCTATCATGACAGAAAATTCTCGGATGAAGTTGTTATCAGTTTCCTTAAGTCTGAGGAGGAAAGAAAGGAGTTGGTCAAAGTCTCCAATAGTTACTTCGATGTTGGGATGATCAAGAAGATTTGGCAGGAGGTGCTCAGAATTCTAATGGAGTACATTACACTGCATGGTAGATTTACCAAAGTCTATGGCTACCATTTCATCCTCCTCAATCATTTTCAACACAACGTAAGGGTTTCTTTTCCTCATTACCTGCTATGTTCCTTGAACAATAGTATTGAGGAACATAGGAAAAACCCTAAGAAGAACCTGGTCCTACATTCTGGCCTAATTCGGCTAATCCATGAGCATTTTAAAAATATGTCGGCCCTGTCTAACCCTTTATCTGCCTCAGCCTTGGAAGGTTATGAAACTGAGTCTAGCTCATCTAAGGGAAAAGATGACTCGAACACTGAGTGGGTTGCGGAAGACACTCCCCCTCCCAATAATAATGAGAAGAAGACCCCTCAAGAAAAACCCTTGAACAAAAAATATTGCCCTGCGAAAACCCCTATAAGTACTCCTCAGGTGGAGAATGTAACTACGAAGGAGCCCCCTATTAATAAATTGGTTTCTTATTTTGGGGAGTCGCTAGATGAGAACTCTGTTGCTCCCAAAGCCATGGAGGATTCTTTTACCTCTTATCCTGCTACTGATAGAGATAATGGACCCACATTCCCTAATGACCTCAACCCTGATGACCACTACTTCAAGGCGGACCGGGAATTTCCCGAAGACATACTGGCTATTGCCAGAAATGGTGCGGTTGACTATTTGAGAATCCTGAAATTGGATTTTCATGAGATAAAGGACATCAATTTTTAAAATAGGGTGGTCACTAGCAAGCTGGAGGTGATGGAAGCTAAATTGTCTTCTCATAACTCTGTTGAGGTTTTATGGACTTTGGAGGAGAAGATGGTGATGGTTGATTCCTTCCAAAGAATGGTTGATCTCACGGACAAACAGAAGAAGGACAATGAGAACAAGGTTAAGCACCTTGAAAAGGAAATTGGCAAGGTCAGGGATACTATGAAAACCATCATGGAGTATAACCAAAGAATTATGAAACATAACGCTACAATCCTAAGTGCTATGGTGGAGAAAATGGAAAACACCTAGCAGGGGTCCCTGATTATGGATCTGGATGCTGACAAGAAAAAAGGCAAGCAGGAGGATTTTGGCCCTTCGAAAAGAACAAGATCCAATCTGAAGAGAAAAGTGGATTCTTCACCTCAAGAGATTCGGGACCTGAAGAAGGTGACCCAGGATATGTGCAACCTTGAAGTTGAGGTAGCTGAGACTCTAAAGTCTCTTCATTAGTTTTGGTTGTGCTTCTTGTTAGTTTCTCGCTAGTTTTTTTCTGGATTTTGGTTGTTGGTTGTTGTCCTTTTTTGCTTATTTTTGTTTTGCAACCTTCCTTTTTATGGGTACTCTGATGGTTTATTTTATATGGCTTGTAAACTCTATGGTTTCAGGTCCCTATAAAACCCATTTTTTCCTCTATCAAAAACTTAACACTTTTTATATTATTAAATATGAGCTACAAATACCTCAAGTTTCTTTAGTGTATAGGTCATGCATCTAATCAAAATTGTAATCCTACAACCTTTATCATGGATCATTTACACTATGTTATTAGCAAACGTGTTTTAGATTTTAGAATTCAATTGATTTATGTGGGTTAGTCACACAAAACTACAATATTTAATATTAGATTAAAATTCAATTGTTTGTTGTTCTAGTTTAGATTCAAGAGTTGTCATACAAATTGGTAGGATTTATAAAACAATTAAATTTAAAAACTTACAAGAGCTAGTGCAAATTTCTTATATAGGGATGTTCTTGATGATATTTTTCCTAATTAGTTTTTAGGTCAAAATGTCTTATGGATTGCAATATCAAAAATTCAATTTCTTACTAGCCAAGTTGTGGAAATAATTAAATCATAGGTTTTATTGATTTCGGAGTGAAATAGTTTAATGGTTTTTGTCATTATAGTATCATCAGCAATGTGGCAAGTTTTTAGTAAAAAGTGTCAAACCACTTAAAAGTTATGGTAGTTCCCTTTGTTGGTGAATTCATAAAATTAATGAATTGGTTTTCTAATTCTTTTCACCAATAAGATTATACAAATTAAAAAACAACATGTCAGTATATGTATTTGATTCATTAGAGCTCGCAGGGATCATAATCGATCATGTAATTTTCAACATGGTGTTTTTTTGTAGTGTTTCCTACAATGTATAAAAAATGAAGGCTCATCCAAGACTTTGAAATGAGAAAAATGCCCTCAAATAAATATTATCTCAAGGTATGCAATGATTTCCAAAAATGCATAAAATGAATTTATTGATGAATTTTTAAAAGTATGTCAAGAATATTTCTGAAGGGAAATTGATTCATCCCAGAACGAGCATCTAAAATTAGTAGGTGCCTTCGATAAGCTATGTTACTTGAGAGAACCTCAAAAATCGTGTACTACTATGCCATAAAGCGGGATCAGACATACTTTATTTCCCCATCAATCCTTAGAGGAAATTTAATGCAATTTTACATCTTACAAGATCAACTAGTTTCAACAACATGCATTAAAAAGATTCAATAAACAGAATCATTAAACCTGAAAGATAAAGCGGAATTTATGAACTCAAAGATTTACGTAGGGAAATCCCTTTCGAGTAAAAAACCCCACCCTCCAAAAGCGTAGATCTATTGTATTATTCAGCAACCAAATACACGGTTACAATACAACTACAGGTTCTAAGCCTTTACATGGAAATTTGCATCTTATTCCATCTGGAGAAAATCCGGCAGCATAACCCCTATGAATTCAATCTCTTCTCTCATAAATCCTCAAGAAAATATCATATTTATAGAGCTTACAATGCACAAATTAGACATTTCTAAATCAACTGTCAAAACTCAACACGAAAATAGAAAATGCCTTCATGCACAACTCCACCTGTAAAATCAGCTTTCCAACTTGACTCCTCATCAGAAAAAGAAACTACAAGTTGTAACTCAAAAGACAACGTGAGAAAATTAGCACAACAATTAAAAAATCAATGCTATGGAAAAATCAAAGGTTGAGACACCTTCATTTTCCTAGCATTCTCCCACTTGTCGAACACCTTTGAAGATTCCATAAAAGTAATAGGATTTAACTGCTAAGAGTCAAATGATGAAAACACATCATCACAATCATGCATGTGTAAGTGTGGAATGAGGTAAATAACATAAATACACTTCTTAATACGACATTATATCAAAGATGACTCAATTGAACTAAATCAAAACAAGTGATCAAATGAAAGCATCCTATTGCTCTCTATCTCCAAAGATTTATTAAATCTAAATTGCTCTCAGATTGTGTAAGCATATAAGACTGTTAAAATGACTATCTGAAGAATGAGATGATGATAATATAATGCTAAATGATGAAACTATTTAAACTAGCATGATATTGAGGTGAAACAGATAATTGCAGCCCCAAGAGGCAGTCATTGTTGTGAAGCTTGATTGTTGAATTGCTTGATACTTGATGCCTAGATTCCTATAGAGTAAGGGTGTAAAAGCTTGATTATCTAGATCCCTGCAGAGTAAGGGTGCAAAAGCTTGATTATCTGGATCCTTTTCTTGGTTGAATGAGGTTGTATTTATAGATTTCTTGGCTGTAGAAATGCACAGGGAAAGCTTTGAAAGGCTTGGATTCAATCTGGAGAATTGAATGGTGAAAGATGGAGGATATTGAGAGAAAGAGGGAGGTTGTCTCTACCCATGAAAACACCAGGCAAGAGAAGAGGAAAAATTGATGGAAGAGGATTGAGAGATCAAATTCCAAATTTGTCTCCAATTTGTCTCCAAAACTTCTCGTGAAGTTTCAAAGCATTAATTGTGACAAATTTAGACATAGATTAGACATAGGAAATCTAATTCATTTTTGAGGAAATGTAGATTGGAATATTCCTTTATGCTTAATTCAAATATTTTGATTTATTTAAATTAGAAAAGGGAGATAAATAATTCAATAAAACAAACTATAGGAGTTGTTTATTAAATTAAATAGAAGAATATGGTAATTAATAAATAAAGTGTTTGATCTTTATTTAATTAATTCGAGAATGATGTGATAGATTGAAATAGGGATTTGATAATTAAATCGAACAAAGTATTTAATTTTGCTTATTTAATTAAGATGAATTTGAAAGTGAACTATATTAAATAAATATTTCTATTTATTTAAACAGTAGAGGAAATAGAATAATTAATCAAATAATGTGTATTTAATTAATCGGATGCTCCAAACCAATTTTAGGTGTATACAACATGCAATCACAATAATCTCAAACAATGCTTTTGTGCTCCAACCAAGACACCTACAACAATATCCAAGATGTCCACCATCTCAATAAATAGTTCCTTTCATCCTCCAAAGGAAAGGAATGAGCCATGGTGTATATGCACCAGTCTAAAGAACACAAGCATCAGATCTAACTGAGAGCAAAGGCTACAGAATAATACCACCACTCCATTATGCTCACAAGCTATACAGAAGCACCAACAACATCAACTTCAAAGCTCACAACCTGAACAGAATCATGAAGTCATCTTCCAGAAACAAGATAGAACATCAATTAGAACAATAACCAAGAAAATAACTACTCCCATCCAACTGACCAACCCACGCGACTAAAAATTTCACCCATAAAAAGTGTTAATCCATCCAATCACCCATACCTTGAAGGTATCCACATCAGCAAACTCATGCCACCTACATAGCCAACCCATCAACTACAAATACAAGGTCCATATGCCAACTAGTCAAAGAAGACCAAACACATCTAAGAACTCCCACTGCATGGGTAATGCCAAATCTGAAATGATCAAAGGCATACCAAGTCTACCAATCATAGAACATAGAAAGTGTATCCATGTAGTACCAAGTACCAACCACAAAGATCTACAAATCCTGCAACCAACTGTTCCAAGAAACATCTCTCTCAACAATCTTCCACAGCTCTCCCATGTTCTCCATATCCGACAGAAGAAAGAGATACAAGAACCTCCATGTCATCAACCAAGTGACAACACATGACCACAAACTAGTGATCACCATAGCTCCACATAGAAATCTCACATCTAAATTCATATGAATTTGAACATATAGGAAGAAGAACTAGACTAAAGAGAAAAACATGCAAATCATAAACATGTAACATTCCCTTCTACATACACCTCTAAGTGCCAACTATGTCAAGTAAGATCTCCTTCACAACCCCAAGATAGAATCCATAACAACATCCAAACCCGTTCAACCTCAAGAGATCGAACATAACATATGCATCATGTATCTGCATGGATATAAGATTCTCAAAGAAGATCAAACTACTCCATTTCTCGTCTTAAGAAATCAGCCCACTACCATCCCCTATAATCATCATAAATGAAAATGGAAACCCAAGGAGGTAACCATGATATCCATCTCTCACAATCAATTCTCCAGAACCATCTAATAGCAGCTCAAGAACCATGTTTATGAAAGAAAGTATAAAGCACCTGAGAGAAATAATGGGCAATACCTCTCAAATGATAAGCCCTCGAGTAGACCAAGAGTGGGGAATGAGAATGCCCCTCTAAGATATCCAAGCCATCATGACTCCTCCAAGATAAATTTCCTCATAGATCTTTGTTGAACTCACTTCCAACCAACGTGTAGGCTTCTCAGACTTTTTACTAAAATCTCATCAAGAGTAACCATCTCAACAACACTTCTCTCATCTCAAGAGAAATACAGCCTCACCTCATTCTCCATGTATCCATGAGAATGAGAAAATAATCATCTCATCCTAAACTCCAAATGCATCACTACACTGTCATGAAGTTCTCAAGCATATGACAAATGCACTCAAAACACAAAGAATCACCAAACCACTATCAAAGCTCCAATCATCTGAATCAGGAACTTATCATGACATCATGATCTTACCATCCCCCTAGGGAGATCCCATGCTCCAAGTGAACATACCATGGTCTCAAGAGCAATGCATCATGCCAAAAATCGAATCTAGAATCAAGAGTATATCATGACATAATAGTAATATACTCTAAACAAACATCATGTTTCAAGTACCACCAACACCTCAACCCAAAGACCACAAGATTCCTCCATGGCTTCGAGATGCTACACATCCTCAAATAGTGTTCACACGCAAATGTGAAGAAATCCTTTTGTAGCAATGGGAACTAAGAGTCCCTCTGAAACATCTACATCACTAAAGAAGATCATTCACCACATAGTGATGAATACACAATCACTGCTAAAACTCCCACTGAATCATGGTACTGAGATTTCCAAGCACATGACACACCATCTCCCAAATCTGAAAAATCATTCAAGTCCATGCGCATACAAGTGTATTGTTGATCACACCAAGTGAAACCAAGATCTCCAAATCAAGGAAATATACCATGCTACATGACTCCAACACTGACTATCCAGGCGCTCTCATATCATCCATCCTCTCATCTCAAAGCAACCACACCAATGCACAAGTGACCATAGACAAGGCCAAATAAAAATTCTACATCAACACATAATCAAACCTCATGGATTAGATAGTCCACTTCCAAGTCATCTATGCAATCATGTAGGTAAAGACAGCCCACAATATTGCACAACCTATAGATCCAATCAATGTAACATGCAAACCCATTATCACACTAGAAATTGCAAATCTAAGATTTTAGAGAGAATAACCATGTAGACAACATGACTCTAGCACCAGATCAAGCCCAGATCCAATTTGCCAATCAAGTCCACAATGAGCACCATAGTCGAGGAATCCACCAAGCATCACCACAAGAAAGTTGTGTGACTAGTCACATACCAACACGCCCATGCAAAGAAATAATATCACATCCTTACACCATGCATGAAGCATGCATGAAAAACTACAATTATCTCATCCAATAACACCCCAAAAGCTAGGGTCTAGAAAATAGTTTAATCGCAACTCCAAAAAATCACAAGTTTTCCTTGACCATGTAAAACCTACAAAACCACTGTGTTTGAAAAACACCCATGTGCATCCACACCCACTTCACATTTGGAAGACTCAAAAGTCTGAAAAATACCATAACGGTTAAACCAGAATAATGGATTTTCATAGATGAGCATAACCATAGATTTTTTTAGGAAAATCTATAAAACCTTTAGATCCAAGGAACATGAATCTGATGAGTCATGTAAGTACAAAGGATCCATAACAGGATAAAGTAGTTCAGAAACTCCAAGCCCATTTCAGGGAAACTCCACAACCACCAACATGTGCATGCATCTAAGGTAGACAGGATATTGCAGAAGCTTCCAAATCATCCAATGATCAACTCCATAGCCTACACGCAATCGGGATAACAAAAAACAATGTCTTCCAATACTAGGAAAAAGAACCCAGCATAAGCACATTACTCCATAGCTGAAAAAAAACCCAAGCTTCTCCATATCACTAAGGATCCTCTCACACAGGCACCCAATATGAAAGCTTTGTTGCAACACAGCCACAAAGTGAAAAATCCCACCCCATGCTTCAAGATTATTTCACTATCAACTACGAGCTTTAGATCACATCATTTCAATATGACCAACTCTATTTTATTTGTCTTCACCATCCTTCAAGTTGTGTGTTGTCTCTTGAAAATAAAACAAAAAAGAAAAAACTTCCACTCACCAAAGGATCAATCTTCAGTCGATTCCTTCAAATTTCCTCAAGCTTGCCAGGCTAAGAAATCTTCACAGAAGGAATACCTAGAACCAAAAACACCAGGAATTCTTACATGCATCAACATGAAAACACATACAAACACATGTGATTCCATGCAAGTACATGCAACACACATGCAAGCAAAAAGAAAATCCCAGAAGAAAGCTTTGATACCAATTGAAGGGAAATTGATTCATCCCAGAATGAACATCTAAAATTATTAGGTGCCTTTTTTAAGCTATGTTACTTCAAAGAACCTCAAAAAGCACATACTACTATGCCATAAAGTGGAATCAAACATAGTTTATTTCCCCATTAATCCTTAGAGGAAATTTTATGCAATTTTAGATCTTACAAGATCAACTAGATTCAACAACATGCATTAAACACATTCAATAAATAGAATCATTAAACTTGAAAGATAAAGCAGAAGATATGACCTCAAATATTTACGTGGGGAAAACCCTTTCGGTTAAAAAACCCCACCCTCCAAAAGAATAGATCCATTGTATTATTCAGCAACCAAATACACAGTTACATTACAATTTCAGGCTCTAATCCTTTACATGGAGATTTACATCCTATTCCATCTAGAGAAAATCTGGCAGCATAACCCTTGTGAACTCAATCTCTTCTCTCATAACTCCTCAATAAAAATATCATATTTATAGAGTTTACCATGCTCAAATTATAAATTTCTAAATCAATTGTCAAAACTCAACACAAAAATAGACAATGAATTCATGCACAACTCCACCTATAAAATCAACTTTCCAACTTGACTCCTCATCATAAAAATAAACTACAATTTGTAACTCAAAAGACAACGTGAGAAAATTAGCAACAATTAAAAAATCAATGCTATGGAAAAATCAAATGTTGAGACACCCTCATTTTCCTAACAATTCCAACACCTATATTAGAATGGAAGCTTTCAAACAAGATTAAACATCAACCTTAGAAATAACTCATCTCAAACTCTAAATTTTGGTAGTGCTAAAACCCCAATCTATGTTTTCTTTTGTTTTGAAAATACTGAAGAAACAATTGTAGAAAATTTATTTGATTTAAACATGCCAAATATGGATATGTAAACATGGTGCTAATCTGTTTGATAAAAACCCCAAAGAAAAGTTGTTTCATGCAATGAAAAGAGGTACAGGTATATGCACAAATTAGATTTGTTGAAAATATTTTAGAAGCTTGTGAAAAATGGTAGATTTGAGGCCAAATTTGGAACTATTGGTCAGCATCCCATTCCAAAATTAAAGACAAAATTCTTTCAATTATAAGACTAAAAATTCTTGTTTCAAACTCAAAATCTATGGTGCTAAATCTCCAATAAATTTTAGTTTTGCATTTCTTTGATGTGAGTGGATTGAAATAACAAGTAGGGCACAAAAGTTTGTTTTTCATGCATGAAAAATATGAAGGTACATCCAAGGTGCATAAATTTTTATATAAAATGTCTCAAAGAATTGTTGACAGTGAATTTTTCAGCGTTGAATTGTTGACGATGAATTTTCTTAGAACCAACTTTTTCTAACCTCTTATACCTACACCAAAATGAAAGCTTTGAAAAGAGAGGTGTGGAATCCATCAAAGCATACAAGAAGTGGATTTTGAAACTACCATGATAAACATGCATGCAAAGACAAAAGCATAAATAAAGAAAAATAATTGTTGAGTCAACTACCTCAAAGCAATGTGGTCTAATGGTATACTATGATTGAAATGTATGCACATAAAATATTTTTTATAAGGTTTTATAAAGTTTTAAGCAGATGCGAATGACATGTGTAAAGCTAAATTCCATAACATTTATTAGAATCCTCACAGCCTACACCAAAATGGGAGGTGCTTTTGAACAGGGTATAGATATCCATCAAAGCATAATGGAGGGGGATTTATGTCAGATGCTATAGTTGCAAATACTCTTGTAGACATGCATGTGTAAATGTGAAACCAACGACAAGGAAAGTGAACTATTTGACATAATGTGTCAAAGGAATGTGGTCTCATGGCGTGCCATGCTTGCAAGACATGCACATAATGAATTTTATTTTTGAAGAGGATTTTAGAAACTTTCAAGCAAATGCAAAACCAAATTTTACAAACCTTGCCAGTGTCTCACACTTGTATGGAGTTTTAGAGCATAGTGGTGATTGGATTAAACTATGAATTGAAATTGTTCTCGTGACTCTATCAAGTTGGTACATGTGTTTAAGTTGCTCCTTGGGTATTTTATGGTGATTTTCTCAGTTTATCCCTTAATTGTCAATTTGGGAGTCGTAAACTTGTGAAGGGTGTTGTGGTTGTTGGATGTTGTGGTTGTGTTGCTAATATGCGGTTGTCATTGATGTCAACACTATTAGCATTGATTTTTTGAAGGTTGTATATGTCGAGGATATTGAGAAAACTATAATAAATATGTTGGAAGCTTCTTGTGAAGTTGTGAAGTTCAGTGTGGTGTAAAATTCAATATGGTGGTATTCAAAAGTTGCACTTTAATGGGTTTGTTGCTGAGCCTATCTAGTTTATACTCTAAAAATTTTAGGAGTGTGCATCACGATTTGTGCAAGTTATGAATTTTTGTGCTCCTACAATTATTATTTTATTGTAGTTGATGTTTCTAGAAGAAGAGAATGTAATTCTGGTAATTATATTTGTTGTGTATGCTCCTGCGATGTTCGTTGATGTTTCTAGATCATGCTCTATCCTTTTTGCACGTTTGTGTTGATCGGTGTGATCGTGATCGAAGATTTTTCCATTGTATATTCGAGTTTTTATGTTCTTGGCCGACATGGTGGTTGTAGCATGTTGTGGATCCTCGTGGATTAATCTTTTAATGTTTGGATTTTTCAAGGAAGTTGTTTTAGGTCTTCATTGTGTTGTGATCGACTTCAGTTGGTGTGCATTGAGATTTTTTCATGAATTGGGCCGACAGTTTGTAATTCATTTATTCCTTTTATTTTTGGTCGACAAAGGTGTTGATGTAATTCCATGAAGTGGATATATAAGAGTGATTGTTTCTTCATTTTGAAGTGTGTGGTGTATGTGTGAGAAGTGTGAATGTGAAAGGTGTGAATAGAGATCAAATCATTGGTTGTAGAACAGAGTGTGAAGAAGTGTTTTTGTGCCTAACCAAAACTATCATCAAGCTTTTGAAGAAGCTAATTTCTTAGTTCAATCACTTCAGATGGATTTAATCTAAAAGCTTTATGTACGACAATGAGTCTTCTTTGAGTAGTGAGCTCTAGGCAGTGTGCATGAATGCATGTTCATTCCTTATTCATTTTCATTATACTTTTAACAGGGTATAACTTGTGGATTAACCTCCATCGTGGTTTTTCCCCTAACAAGGTTTCCATGCAAAAATCTTCGTGTTATGTGTGTTTCTGATGTGTTGTTGATTCATGCTTTCACTGTTATTTATCAAATCTGAGATTAAAGGTTAATAAGGTTAAATAAGTTAAATTTTGTGACAATTGATTCACCCCCCCCCCCCTCTCAATTGTCCATTCTTGTTTTCCAACAATTGGTATCAGAGCAGGTTCCTCTGAAGAATTTTAATAGCTTGAGGTGATTCGAGATGGAATCATACAAGAAGGATAGTCCTAGATTCGATGGACCAAACTACTCTCTGTGGAAGGCTAGAATGGAGTGTCATTTGAAGTGCATTGGTGATCCCTTCTGGAAGATTACAAAGAATAGATATGTTATTCCTCAAAATGGTCCCTCTACTCCTGATGAGATCAAAGAAGCTGAAATAAATATCAGGGCTATAGAAGCATTATTGAGTGCTCTGATCGATTCAAAGATGACAAATGTAATGGGTCTAAAAACAACATATGAGATCTGGAAGAAGTTGGAAACATTGTATGAAGGAGATGCACAAGTGAAAGTTGCTAAGCTACAAAGTCTAAAAGGCAAGTGGGAAAACTTGAAAATGAGCGAAGATGAAAACATTATTTCTTTCATGCAAAAAGTAAATGAACTAGTGATGGGTATTAGATGTGCCAGTGGAATCTTGGATGAAGAAGAGATTGTGGCTAAAGTTCTCAGATCATTGCCTACTTCTTACAAAATGAAAGCTCATGTTATTGAAGAACTCGGGACAGTAACAAATGTGACAAGAGATATGCTAATTGATAAGCTTGCTGCCTTTGAACTAAGTGAATTTGGTGATTCTACTCCTAAGACATAATCTGCATTTAAAGCTACTGTATCTGGAAGAAACCAACAAAGATATGATCCTGGAGAAAGTTCTAGAAAGACATTCAAGTATGAAGATGATATGAAACAGATTGAAGTTGAAGAAAGAGAGTTAGAAGAGCTAGAAGCATTGATTGTGAAAAGAGAAGCCAGAGGACAAGGTAAGTATAAAGGAAAGTTGCCTATTAAATGTTTCTCTTGCAATAAGATAGGTCATTTTGCATCAAGGTGTCCGTAAAGATTTCCTAGGTTCAAACCTGATAAGCCTAGATTTCAAAAGAAATGTTGTTATGTTGAAGAAGGTGTTACTGGTGATGAATTTGATAAATAAAATGGAAATGAAGATGGATGGGTATTCATTGCTATCAAGGAAAATGGTCAGGTGTCCACTAAATTTGATAATGATAAGAATATTGAGAAAGCTCTTGTAGCCAGAATTGAAGAAAAGGATGAATGGGTGATTGACAGCAAATGCTCACATCATATGACTAGTGACAAAAGAAAGTTTATAAGCTTGGAGAAATATGATGGTGGTGTTGTAAGATTTGGAGATAACAATGCTGGTGTGATTTGTGGCAAAGGCACTATTTCTCTTGGTGGTAAATATAATATTGATTATGTCCTTTATGTTGAAGGATTGAAGCATAATATATTGTGTTGGACAAATGGTAGATAAGGGATACAATCTCTAGTTCAAAGATGGAAAATGAAGGATACTAGGAAGTTGTGGAAATGTAATTGCTTCAAGTACAAAGACAAGAGGTAACATTTTTCACCTGAGGGCTGCTAGTGAAATTTGTTTAATTGCTCAAGTTGATGTAAGTTGGTTATGGCATAGGAGGTTGTGTCATGTGAATTTTGATAACATTGTCAAAGTAAGCTCCACTCAATAATTTGGAGATCTTCCTAAGCTAGTGAAGCCTACTAATTTATTTCCGAAGCAAACAACATCATTCTAATGGAGTACTGGAGTTGGTTCATACTGATCTATGTGGTCCCTCCAGAATCAGAAGTCTACAAGGAGAAAGGTACTTTATGTTTCTTATTGATGATTACTCTAGGATGATATGGGTTGCTTTCTTGAGAGAAAAACATGAAGCATTAGAAAAGTTCAAAAGTTTCAAATCTATGGCCAAGAATGAGATAGGTTTAAAGATTAAATGCTTAAGGTCAGATAGAGGTGGTTAGTTCACTTCCCAGGAGTTCAATTCTTTCTGTGAAGAGCATGGGATCAAAAGACAGTTATCTACTCCCCAGACCCCTCAATAGAATAGAGTCATTGAGAGAAAGAACAGAACAATTCTAAATGTTGCTAAAACTATGACATTGGAAGGTAATGTTCCTCATATCTATTGGAGAGAAGTTGTAATCACTGTTGTATATTCTATCAACCGGGTAAATGTCAATGATAATTATGGTAAGACTCCTTTTGAACTATGGTTTGGTTATAAGCCTACTGTTAAATATTTCAAAATCTTTGGAAGTAGATGTTATATCAAGAGAGATGAAGATATTGGAAAGTTTGATTCTATGAATGATGAAGGAATCTTTCTTGGTTACTCTACTAAGATTAAGGCCTATCGGTGCTATAATAGAAGATTAAGGAAAATGGTTGAAAGTGCAAATGTCATAGTTGATGAAGACACTACTAGATCATCCAGATACTATGGATATGATTTAGATGACCAACATGATAGTATTGATAATGGAAATAATGCTCAGACACATAATCAAGTTCAAATTGTTTTGGTGAATCAAGAGAGTCAAGAAGGAGAAGCTAGTAGAAGTGCAGAAGAAAGAACAAAAGAACCAGAAGTTCGAGAGAATCCTAAAGTTATGAGGTATGTAAAGATAAATCATTCTGAAAATCAGATTATAGGAGATAAGAACAAAGGTGTGTAGACTAGAAGAAGAATTGCAAAAGAGTATTGTTTGATTTCCAAGACTGAGCCCAACAATGTCAATAAAGCATATTGGATGGAAGCAATGAAGGAAGAACTGATATAGATAGAGAAAAATGATACATGGATTCTTGTTCCCAGACCTCAGGATAAAAATGTGATTAGAACCAAATGGGTCTTTCGAAATAAGTTGAATGAACAAGGTGAAGTGGTCAGAAATAAAGCAAGACTGGTATGTAAAGGGTACTCACAGATGGAAGGTATTGATTTTGAAGAAACCTGTGCCCCTGTTGCTAGAATTGAATCTGTAAGATTATTTCTTTCTTGTGTTTCTTTTAAGAACTACAAAGTCTATCAAATGGATGTAAAGTCAGCATTTCTAAATGGTGAACTAGAAGAAGAAGTATATGTTGAGCAACTAGATGGATTTCAATTAACTGACAAAGAAGATATGGTTTGTTGATTGAAGAAAGCATTGTATGGACTCAAGCAAGCCCCTAGAACCTGGTATGCTAGACTAGATAAATACTTGTTGAAGCTTGGATTCAATAAAGGTACTACTGGCAATAATCTATATTTTAAGATGGATCAAGATAAAGAGTTGATTATTGAAGTATTTGTTGATGACATCATTTTTGAGGGTGATGATGACTTGTGTATGAAGTTTGCTAATGAAATGAAAAGTGAGTTTGAGATGTCAATGATTGTAGAGCTAAAATTATTTTTAGGATTGCAATTTACTTAGTTAGACAATGGAATCTTTATATCTTATTCCAAATATGTAAGAGAGTTATTGAAAAATTTTGGCATGGAAGACTCAAAGCCAGTTGGTACACCCATGGTAATTGGATGCAAGTTAATACAAAATGATGAGTCTCCTAAGTCAAATCAAACAAGATACAGGTCAATGATCGGTGGATTACTTTATTTGACTCAGACCAAACTAGACATCATGAATATTGTATGTATGGTTGCTAGATATCAAGTTGTCCGAAGGAATCTCAGGTGACTGTTGTGAAGAGAATTTTTAGATACTTGAAAGGGACAGCTGATTTTGGTCTTTGGTATCCTAAAGATGATGATCTTACCTTGAGTGCCTTTACTAATACAGATTGGGTAGGAGATGTGGTGTCTTATTCTTGGGGAAGAAGTTGGTGTCTTGGTTAAGTAAAAAGCAGAATTCCATTTCCTTATCTACTGCTGAGGCATAATATATTGTTGTTGGAAACAATTGTACTCAAGTAATATGGATGAAGCAGATGCTGAGAGATGTTAGAATTGAGTATGATGAGTTTGTTGCTATATTTTGTGATAATTCAAGTGCCATAAACATTTCTAAGAATCTGGTGCTATACTCAAAGACAAAACATATATCTATCAAATATCACTTTTTGAGAGATAAAGTGAGTGACAAAGAAGTCATACTAGAGTATGTGCCTACTAAGGAACAGATTGCAGAAATATTTACTAAGTCGTTGCCTAAGGATACTTTTGAGTATCTCAGAGGGAAGTTAGGAGTGATTTCCCCTCCTAATTTGAACTAAGATGCAAGTCTTTACAGCAATCCATGCATTTATAGTCATATCTTCTTCTAGATTGATGTTGTGGTGGTTGCTACTCAGGGGGAGTAGTCAGATGATTCAGATATGTGGTTCAGAGCATGTGTACCTTTTTCATTGATGTCAAAGGGGGAGAAGAATAATGTGAAAAAGTACAAAAAGGGAAGAAGAGTAATGTAAGGGGGAGAAGAATAGTATGAGAAGAAGGGAAGATTGTTGAAAGAAGAGTTAGGTGCATTGATGGTGTATTTTTCACATCATGTGTTGTCATCAATGCCAAAGGGGGAGATTTTTGGATGTTGTGGTTGTGTTGTTGATATGTGATTGTCATTGATGTCAACACTATTAGCATTGATGTTTTGAAGGTTGTATATGTCAAGGATATTGAGAAAATTATAATAAATATGTTGGAAGTTGCTTGTGAAGCTATAAAGTTCAATGTGGTGGAAAATTCAGTATGGTGGTATTCTAAAGTTGTTCTTTAAAGGTTTTTTTATTGAGCCTATCTAGTTTATATTTTGGAAGTTTCAAGGGTGTGCATCAATATTTGTGCAAGTTATGAGTTTATGTGTTCCCATAGTTATTTTTTTACCATAGCTGATGTTTATGGAAGAAGAGAATATAATTCTAGTAATTTTCGTTGTTGCGTATGATCCTACAATGTTCGTTGATGTTTCTAGATCATGCTTTATCCTTGTTGCACATCTGCGTTGATCAGTGTGATCGTGATCAAATATTTTTCCGTTGTATGTTTGAGTTTTCATGTTCTTGGCCGACATGGTGGTTGTAGCATGTTGTGTATCCTCGTGGATTAATCTTTTAATGTATGGCTTGTTCGAGGAAGTTGTTTTAGGTCTTCATTATGTTGTGACTGACTTCGGTTGGTGTGCATTGAGATTTGTTCATGAATTGGGCTGACATTTTATAATTCATTTATTCCTTTTATTTTTGGCCGACAAAGGTGTTGATGTAATTCCATGAAGCAGGTATATAAGAGCGATTGTTTCTTCATTTTGAAGTGTGCGGTGTATGTGTGAGAAGTGTGAATGTGAAATGTGCAAATAGAGATCAAATCATTCAATTGCAAAATAGAGTGTGAAGAAGTGTTTTTGTGCCTAACCCGAACTGTCATCAGGCTTTTGAAGAAGCTAATTTCTCAGTTCAATCACTTCAGATGGATTTAATCTAAATATTTTATGTACAACAGTGAATCTTCTTTGAGTAGTGAGCTCTAAGCACTGTGCCTAAATGCATATGCATTCCTTATTCATTTTCATTATACTTTTAACAAGGTATAACTTGTGGATTAACCTCCACCGTGGTTTTTCCCCTAACAGGGTTTCCACGCAAAAATCTTGGTGTTATGTGTGTTGTTGATTCATGCTTTCACTGTTATTTATCAGATCTGAGATTAAAGGTTAATAAGGTTAAATAAGTGTTAAATTTTGTGACAACTGATTCACCCCCCTCTCAATTGTCTATTCTTATTTTTCCAACAGTGGAAATCTACCTAAGGACTGAAACTAATGAACTAAGGGGGATGAATGCATTTAAATCAAAGCATACTTATTAATCTACAAATCTAATAAAACTCTTATTTTTAATCACTAACTTCTTATTTCAATACTACACACAAACTCCTAAATTCTCATTTAAACTCTTAAAACCAATATCTTAGAATTACACAATAAACTCTTAATTTTGAACTAGGTTTGATTTTGTTGCTTCTACTTCCTAGTAGGAGTTATGATAGGAAGTGTGCTAGAAACTGCGACAAGAATTGCACTAACACAAATTATAACAGAAAGTGTGATAACAGAAAATAAAGTCTGTTTCTGAAATAATGTACTATCAACAGTGAACTCCAACCTGCACAAACCAAATATTTAATCTTCAAGTTACTAAAAAACACATTAATGAGTAATGAAATTGATCTTGGAATCGAATTAAACGTAACTAATTAAATAATCAAATTTGCATACAAAAATCTAAATTGAAATGTGACTGTAAATAATTAAATTTGTGTACAGAAAAAGAAACAAACTTGAAATCAAGTCACACATTTAATTACCACACTGAAACTAAAATTAGATCACCAATTGAAGCAAAGAGTGGGCCTTGCCTCCTTGGTCGATTGATGGTAGAAGTACTAACACGTTCTTAACTCAGTCACACATGCATATGAAAAATTCAAAGTGATTTTGGAGTAGCAGAATAACTTTGTATTATCATTTATATCTAAAATCTTTAAGTTTACACATGTTTATACTAAAGCAAGCACCAATAGGTTTGTATTTTTTGTTTGTGGCCTATATCCAACAAACCATTTAAGTTCGATAAAACAACAAAACACATGAGTTCGATAAAACTAACAATGGCCACTGGCCAAAAATATAAAACAGTCTTAACAAGAACTATCTTTGAAAATAAGTATGAACAAAAATAGCTTGATCATCTCCTTGGTTGTGTTCTCAACCACCTTAGCAGCTTCTGATTATTTCCTACCATATCAGCCACAGATTAGTCAGCATGTCATTTGACATTGGAATTTTCTAATCATTTTACTTTCCTATTACATTTTATCAAATACTCATACTTCCTGTGACAAATAATGACAGGAGGGCAGAAAAGATAAAGGAAAAAGAGAAACAAAAAGTTGAAATTAGTGGAACATTTTAACCCCTATAATTTCCCCCCAGCTTAAGATCTTGCATGTCCCAATGCAAGAAAGGAAAAGTAAAAACCAAGTTAACCTCGTTAATTTCTGAATGGTACTGGAAATCTCATGGGACCATTGTTGTTACAACTCTTCCATTTATATTTCATGGTCATGGATGGGCATATACTCATCTTTGGAAACTGTTACCTATTCCAATTATACTTTTAACTTTTGAATTTCACTTTCCTATTGCTGAGAGATGTAATTAGCTTGATGAAGTTGATCTTGTAATTCTTTATTTACCTCTTGTAATTGCTCAACTGAACACTACAGTTCTTTGATTTGTTTGAGGAGAATTTCATTTTCCTCAAATTATTCTTTAGCTTCAACCTTTGTTTCAATCCATGTTCCCATCTTTGTGTCACCCTCTTGCTCTCCCTGACCAAGAAATTCTTCCTCACTATTCTATTTGGGTTCAACATATTTCACCATCATTAAATTCTCTGCACCAAATTGCTCAACGAGGGAAAGGGAACTTTCAGGCCTGCCTTATTCATCTACATTAGTAATAATAGGGATTATGGATACCCTTATCTCTTGTTCTACATCTTGAGTCTCATTAACTTGCTCATTATCCAATTTTGTCTCCCTTGTGGTATTTTGTGCAAACCCTATTTGTATAGTTGGTGCAGTAATTCCTACTTCCATATAAACTTCATTAAATTGTTCCTCATTAAATTGTTGCATTGGGGAAAGAGGATTCTCATGTGTGTCCTACTCTTCTGCATCTAGTTCCCTTGCTTCCACGATAATCTTGACAAACTGTTCTTTGCCAATCTGGTTCAGGATTTCATCAATTTCATTGTTCTGATGCAATGACTCTCTTTTAGTTATATCTTCTATTTCTACATTGTTCTCACCAACCTTCCCTTCATCATTATAATGCAGTGGAGAGATGGAATATGGTCTTCTTCTTGTTCAACTAAGGGTTCTTTTGCAAGAGACTCACTAGCAGTTAAATCTTCAAAGTTTTGAGGAGGAGAGTTGCTTGCTTTTTTCTTCTTTGCCCTCTTCTTTCTTCCTATTTCAGAGGCAGTTTTCCTTTTTCCCCTCCCATGTTCCCTACTTTCTTTTCCCTCTTTATTTAGGACCTCAAACAAAATCTCAACATCTGAATCTAGGTTATCACTCTTAGGATGCCCATATGACTAATCACATTGGCCAAGTCTTCTAGTCAACTGACAGGACTAGTGGCAACATGTTTACCTTTCCTAACATGAGGAGACTCATGACCTGATTCTTTTGGACATTCTTCAGACAAGATTGGTTTTCTCCTAATTTCTTTACTAGATGGCCTTGAGGCTCTAGAGGACTTACCACTAGAAGTGTCAGTTTCTTTAGTATTCAAGGACTTTTTGGATGATTTCCTAGTGGTTTTCTTTGAAGGGTTTTCACTCAAGTTTACACTAGGCTCTTGATTTTCTTCAGGGGCTTCTCCAGGTGTACTAGCAATTCTTTCCTCCTCATCAAAATTTTTGGAGGAAGATTCACCTGAAGGGTCTTCAAAAGCATCAGAATTGGTATCATCATTTAAGTTAACAAATGTATCCCAATCACCTGGGGGAGAGAGATTCTTAAGAGCATCAATAATTAATAGGCAGATCAAGCCATGATGAGCTAATGAATTAATTTTCCCTTTTTGGACAACTTTACTCATACGATGAAGAGAGAAATGTAGGAAATAAGGTATATTCACTGTCTGATTCCACCTTAAATGTGACAACAATCTGAAATGTTGATCATATACATAGACATACCTTCCCTCATAGGTGATATATTGTATCACGAAATTGACTACACCATTCCAAATGCTAGGTAACGAACCCAATTTAGTCCCCTAGCCTTGTACTATCTCCACAGACTCACCCTTCCTTAAGAATGTTGTGCGTATGGGCTTTAAGTTTGTCACTTTCTTTGGACCACTGGGAAAATAATTTCCACTGGTTAATGGCAAGCTTGTGACATTGGACACCACTACAGAAGTAATAGTAAATTGAAAACCTCTCACATAAACTTTCTTTCCATCAAAACTCAAAGCAAATTATTGGGCAACCCTCTTATCAAATCCCCTCAATTTCTTGAAATAAACGTCCCACTTAACTTCCTTGAAAACTGCATAAATCTCCTTGTTCTCACAAGCCCGTAGCTCCTCCAATGAGTTGGGTTCGTGTTGAGGTCTCCAATTCTTCGCCATGGTAAATATTTTCCAAGAAGTGTGATAGTGGTTTAACAGAGGACGATTTCAACAGTAGCAACAAAAATAAAATTTCCCAAAAAACAAGAGTGATTTACCAAAATAGGGAAAGCATTTCAAATTTAGTAATCATGGTAGGTAGAGATGGATTTATGGGGAAAGACATGGGAAATTATGGTGAAGCTATTAAAAACTTAAATGGCTATAATGGAGGAGAGTGGCGGGCATCAAAGAAGTGAGGGGTAAAATAAAACAGGAACAAATGATCTTACCTAGAGAAAAATAGGAACAAATGTTTGTGAGAACCAAGACATTTAACCAAAATGGAGCAAAAAATGAAAGGAGGAAGGCCAAAAGGAGAATGGAACAAGAATAACGCCTTTCCTATCGCACCATAGAATAGGTGGCTACAGGAATATCGACCTCCAAAAAGGTTTTGGGCACAAAAGTGACAGGAGATTTTTTTCTCTTTTTCTTTTTTAAAAAATAAATAAATTTGATCTCAATGATAGATCACCAGTAACCTGGTTTTCACCCTATCACCGCCTAGAGGCATCGAAAAACAATTTTCACCCCTAAGGTTATTTAGCAGTTAACGCCCGCCAGAAACCAGTTTTCAAGCGTTAACTGGCCAACAACACCCAAAGGTTTTCATTGCTGGATATTTTATTGCATGGTTTCTTTTAACATTTTGAAAAGTACTTAAAGAGGCCACAAGAACTCTATCAAGGAGATGGATTTCCTTTGGCAAATTCGAGACAAAATCCTCCTTGGAAATAGGTACAACTTCAACCAATGACCATTGACGACCAAAACTATATGGTTGAAATCCACAGTGTGAAGCTTAACTGTATCATTGTCGTAGACCATCTCAATATCGTAAGGCTTGAGCCACGTAGTGTGGAATTTTCCCTTGAAATCTTAGAAACGATAATCATACAAGAGTGCCTAATAACCTGGTTGAAATGATCATTGTTGAATGAACCGATCATGCCAAAGAGCACGTTGTTTCTGGACAATCTCTACATGGAAGAGTGTTTGTTGATGAAGTTCATCTAATGAATCAAGTTGTGCAATCCATTCTTTTTGTGCATCATTCAGGCTCATACCCCATTGGAGTGTAGTACGAAGATTTTTCACCTCAAACTCAATAGGGAGAAAAAATTTCTTATCATAGACAAGTTCGTAAGGTGTCAAACCAGTAGTGGTTTTCCACATTGTGTGGTAGGCATACACTACTTCAAGAAGCCATGCGACCCAATCTCATTTATGGAGGGAAATTGTCTTGGTAAGAATGTTCTTGATTTATTTGTTGGTAACTTCAACCTGTCTCTTAGCTTGTGGATGATAAGGTGAAGACTTGTGATGTTGAATCTCATACTCACGAACCAAAGCAGCAATGAGGTCGGATGCAAATTGTGGGCCTTAATCTGTGACTATCTCTCGTGGAACACCAAATCTAGTAAAAATATTAGAATAGAGGAAGACAACTACCTTGGTGCTCCTTGCATGCTTCAGGGCAACAAATTCAACCCACTTGGTTACATATTTTGAACTTTTATCTTGCTATTTGTCCTTGATGAAAATATTTGCTTTAGTTTGGCATCTTTTTGGTTGATTACTCAGTTGAATTATTTACATTATGTCATTGGTATATTTACTTCATTTATGATATTATCTTTGGTGGCACTGATCTCTTGACTCCATGTGCAAATCACAAGGAATCTGGTTTATAGAAAAATCATTCCATGTTCAGGTTTGACATTTTGTGCTACAGTGATTCACTTGATTATATGATATTGGCATATTCAGTGATCTATAGGTTTATATGTTTTGGCTTGATCAGTTTCTAGCATCATGAAATTGATAATTTTTTTTATCTTCTTCAGAGTTGTATTTCTCTATCCTCATTCAGGTAATGCTCTTTGTTTCTTGGTGCTTGGGTTTATAAAATGCAGTTGGTTTTTAGTTTTAAGAAAACCCTATCAGGTTTCCTTAAACAACTAATAATAGCTTGGGCATATGGTTTATGGTATTGGGCATGGATAATTGGCACATTATTTGGCATGAAATTAGCCTTTATTATATTTCATAAGGCTTTGGATATATTGAGTATATATGGAATTATAAGGTGGCAATCGATTTGAACATTGGAAAACATGTGATCTTCCTTGTGCATGCGTTTTGGGTCTATTGGTAACACTTTACTAGGCCTTAAGGTCGACAACAATAATAAGGTTTTGATTATTTAAATTGTCACCATGGAAGTCACTTGGACTTGATTACTTGGAATCAAATCAGTCCAAGGAAATCGACATTTGGTTTGTAATAATGCAAGGCATTATTTGGTTGGCATTACACATGCTTAACATTTGAACAGTGGTAATGATGATCTACGGTGTGCATGCATTTGAAGGTAATGAGATGGTCGGCATGCAAGGCATTGGGCAGTCCACAGATTTCAAAATGCATTATGAGTCTTTTGATTATCACTTCAGTCCTTTCGAACTTCAAACCTTATCAATTTTGGTTGTATTTGCCTTGAAAATTTAGGGCAATCACTTTACTGTTTCATTGTTCATGGGTTTCTAACCCTATTCTGGTCGCCACCATGCAAAACTTCACTCAGTCGTTTCACTGTGTTAGTTATTTTTTCTTACTTTCTTGGACAATGAATGGGGGAATATGTGAGACCATCACCATGGTCAATTCTCTTTTCAATCTAATGTCACTGGATAAGAGCTCGAAATTGGATGTAGCTTGGGTTGTTCAACTGCTTTGTTGGTCTGGTAAATTGCTACATGGCAAAGTCTCTTTCGGTCTTCTTAGGTATTCATCTCTTTATCTACTTTGCACAACCGTTACTTCTACTGGAAAAGTTAACTGGAGATACGTGTTTACCTCTATATGGAAGACTGTAAAATGGGTTCATTTTTTTGTGATCATAATTTTTGCATGTAGATTTCACATTCTCAAACATGCATATCAATTTACTTTATCATATTAAATTTGCTCCTGCATTAAGGAATGATATTTTTGGGTTGTGGGTAATCATGAAGCCTACAAAATCTTCTCAGCTTCTCACCTGGAGTCATGGGTAACTATTCTTGGGTGCATTTTTATGAGGTTTTGGCTGCATAACATTATGTTTTCAGTTACTTTACTATTGCAACAATTAGAGTGGCTATTATTCATGGAATATGTATTGTCTTAATGTTGGTTCGTTGAGCACTACCTGTGCAGGCTACTTGTGTAGAAAAAGTTTAGTCTCCTTTCTATATTTGCATATTGCCTTTCTACTCTTGTTAGAAGAAAAGATCTATCTCTTAGGGACACATGAATATCTGGCAAGATTTCTCGACAGGAAGTGGGTAATCTGAAAATCACCTCTGTCTTGTTTTTGTAATATGAGCTACTATTGTGACCTCAAATGAATGTAATGTTAAAATCTGTAAAAAGAAGAAAACAGAGAGATTAGGGCTTTTAAGATTCCTAAAACACAGAAAGAGAGAGTTAATTGTTTGTGAAGAACTATGAAACATGTATGAGAAAGATTATGAAAAACAAGTGTGAGAATATCATTGTGATTGTATTATAGAGAAGTTGAGCATTGAGATTTAAAATAAAAAATGATGAGCTATTTCCTCAAGTTTCTCAAGGCTTGAAAATGGGTAGAATTTTGAAGGGTCATACTTGAACCTTGAGAATTGTATACATTGTCTGTCAAGAGGCACTTTACTAAAATTAGAGAAACAAAGAGATCCTTTGTATCATTGTATGTCTTACTGAAAATAGAAAAGGGGTTGGTGCTCCTAGAAATTGGTGTTTCTAAAAGAGGGGTTGGTGCTTAGAAATCAACCTATGAGGCATTGTCAAAAATGATTATTAAAATGGAAGCCTGAAAAAGGAAACAGGTTAAGGAGTGGTTTTTCTACCTCAGGAGGGTTTTCCACTCGGCATATCTTGTGTTTATTTGATTATCTATGGTTCATTTGATTCAGTGCATGAATGCTTTAATATGCTATGTTTCCCTATTACTATTCTCATTTTAGTTTATGTGATTGCATTCAATACATGAATGAGTTTATCATTGATAAATGAGAGCATACATTTGGTTTATTTCAGTTTTATTAAAATTGTAAAAATAATCAAAATCATTGATTCACCCCCCCTCTCAGTGTCTTTTTCACTCCAAAAATTGGTATCAAAGCCTAGGGTCCTTTGATAGGTCTTTCCAACCTAGGATTGATTCTGGCCTTGGAGTCTATTCAAAATGTCTCAAGCTCATGAAGGCACATCCATGACTAGAGCTCCATTATTTGATGGAATTGATTATGTATTCTGGAAAATCAGAATGGAGACTTATTTAACCTCTATTGACCTTCATGTTTGGAGCATAGTATTGACTAGGTACACTATACCAGCAACTCTTCCTACTACTTCTGATGAAAAGAAAAGATATGAAACTAATTCAAGAGAAAAACATGCTCTCCTATGTGCACTGACTAAAGATGTCCTTATTAAAGTCATGCACTGCAACTCTGCTAGGGAAATCTAGGTTAAACTTGAAACTATATATCAAGGGAATGAAAAAGTAAAACAGTCTAAAGTCCTCACTCTAAAACACCAGTTTGAAGAAATAAAAATAAAGGATGATGAAAAAGTAGCTAATTAAATTTTAAGAGTTGATGAAATTGTCAATGCCATGAAGGGTCTAGGAGAAGAAGTTAAGGAATTTGATGTTGCAACTAAGGTCATCAGAACCTTACCAAAAAAAATTGAAGCTAAGGTCGCTACTCTAGAAGAGAAGAAACACTTTGACCAGCTTACCCTTGACAGCCTACAAGGCACTCTGACTGCCTATGAAATGAGGATCAGTAAAAACAATACCTCTGCAAAAGAAACTGCATTTAATGTTGAAAGTAAAGAAAAGGATGAGCTCACTGAATCCAAATTTTCTAATTCTAAAGAATCCCACTTTGTGAGGAAGCTCAAAAAGGGGTCTGGAAAGTATAAGGGAAAACTTCCCTTCAAATGCTTTAACTATGGCAAAATAGGCCACTTTGCTGCAAAGTGCCCCTATGTTGATCCAAATAGTGATAACGACAAATCTGAAAAATTGGCTAAGAAAAAGGCCTATAGACCTAAACATAAATTCTACTTCAAAAAGAAGAAAATTATGTTTAGCAAAAATGAAACAGACTTTGAATCTGAAGATTCTTTAGATGAAGAGGATGAAAATATATTTATGGCTGAAATCATTCAAAAAGAAGAAACTAACAACAATGATGCTGAAGATGGCGAAGTGGATCTTGAAGGTGAATTGAAATGTGCTCTAAAAGAGATAAGAAAACTTTAAAAACAAATGCGTGCTCAAGAACAAAATTCTGCTCAAGATCTTGCACAAGAGCAACTCACAAATCTTGAAATGGTCTCATTAAAAACTCAACTTGAAGAATCCAAGAGAGTTGAAGATTGTCTTCGTATTGGCATAAACTTTAAAGATCGAGAAATTCAAAAACTTGAATATGAGATTGTTGATCTCAGGAATACCATTGAGAAATATGAGAGTACTCTTAAACTGAATGACATGCTCAATATACAAAAATTGAACAAGGACAAAACAGGTATTGGATTTATGAAAGGTGAATGTTCAAATGATAGTGCAAAGGATAATGTTGTTGCTAGAAACAAAAGTGTTGAACCTAAACATCCTGATTCTGATAAGGATCATGTTCATCCTTTTAGGAGTAATAGAATGTCATATAATTCTAACCCTTTCTTTTATGGGTATTGTTATCTCTGCAACAAATTTGGCCACAAAGTGAGCTCTTGCAAATTTATAAATCCTAGAACACCTAGATTTGGTTATAGGAAAAATATTGGCTTTGCAAGACATATTAGATGCTTCACATACAAGTCCACAGGTCATTCTGCTAAGCAAGGTAAAGTTGATCAGCATAAAACAAAAAAGGTCTGGAAACCCAAAGCCGTCAACAACATAGAACAAACTATGTTAGTTCAAACTGCTTTCCACTCCAAGAAAAAGGACTTATGGCTCCTGGACAGTGGTTGTTCAAACCACATGACTGGTGACAAAGAAAAATTCACTAATCTAGAAGATTATGTAGGTGGATATGTGAAGTTTGGAGATAACTCAGGAATTCAAATCAAAAGTAGAAGTTCACTTCTTTTGAATGAAGATGCTCCTATTTACAATGTGTATTATGTAGAAGGATTAAAACACAACCTTTTGAGTGTCAGTTAAATCTGTGATAGTGGCTATCAGGTCTTGTTCACTTCACAGGGATGTGAAATTAAAAATAAGATTGGAAAAGCTATTGTTGTTGGAAGACGGACTAAGGGAAATGTCTACAATCTCCTTGGCACATCTGGAAATGAAAATAATCAAGGTATGTGCTTAATTATTCATGTTGAAGAAATTTGGTTGTGGCACAAGAGACTAGGTCATATTAATTTTGACAATATGGTTAGGGTTAGTAAGAATCAGAATGTAAGAGGTCTGCTTGTTCTGAGAAAACCTGAAAATGCAGTCTGTAAAGAATGTCTCAAAGGAAAGTAAACAAAGGTAAGCTTTAAATCTAAAGAACATTCTTCTAATAGACCTCTGCAACTTGTTCATACTGAATTATGTGGTCCTACAAGGACTAGATCTATCAATGGTGAGAAATATTTCATGTTATTTGTTGATGACTACTCTCGTATGGTATGGGTTACCTTTCTCAAGCACAAATCTGAAGATTTTGAACGTTTTAAAGTCTTTATAAAAATGGTAGAAAGGGAGTTAGATTTAAAATTGAAATGTTTAAGATCTGACAAAGGTGGTGAATTCACCTCACAAGAATTCATTGACTACTATGAAAAACATAGCATAAAAAGACAATATGTTGCTGCCAGAACACCTCAACAGAATGGGGTTGTTGAGAGAAAGAACATGACTGTAAAAGAGATGGCAAGGACTATGTTGAATGAAGCAAATCTGCCAAACATGTACTGGAAAGAAGTTGTTCATACAACTGTCTATATTTTGAATAGAGTCCATATTAGAGTGAAATCCAATTTCACTCCATATGAACTGTGGTATGGTAAATCTGCCTCAATTAAATATTTCAGAATATTTGGCTGCAAATGTTTTATCAAGAGAGATGATGATAACTTAAGTAGTTTTCAATCTAAGTCTGATGAAGGTATATTTTTAGGATACTCTACTCACATCAAAGCTTATAAATGCTTTAATAATAGGTTGAATAAGATTATTGAATCTGTCAATGTCAAATTTGATGAAAATATGCTTTTAGATGTTGAACCTATGCAGGATGATGAGGAGGAAGAATTTGAACTTGATATAAATTTAGAAGGATTTGAAATTGCAAAGCCTGAAACAGAATCCTAAACTAGCTGAAGCAAAATCTGAAGATGTTGAAACTAGCTCTAAAAAAAAATAGCTCTGAAGATCTGATTATTGGAGATAAATCTGCAGGAGTTCAAACAAGGAAAAGAACTATTAACTATGATGAAAAAGCTCACATAACTGAGCTTACTGCTTTCTGTTTAATTACACAGTTTGAGCCAAAAAAAATTGATGAAGCTCTAATTGATGAATGTTGGCTTAATGCAATGTAGGATGAAATTGATCAAATTGAGAAAAATTAGACTTGGGAGCTAGTCCCAAGACCAGATGAAAAAAATGTCATAGGAGGTAAATGGATATTTAGAAACAAACATGATGAAAATGGCCATGTTGTTCACAACAAGGCTAGATATGTCTGCAAAGGATATGCTCAACAAGAAGGTATTGACTTTGGTGAAACCTTTGCACCTATAGCTAGACTTGAATCCATTAGAATATTTTTGGCCTAGATTTTGTTTTCAAAAACTTTATTGTATATCAAATGGATGTAGATACTGCTTTTCTGAATGGTTATTTGGATGAAGAAGTTTACATAGAACAGCCTGAAGGGTTTACTTGCAAAAACAAGCCCAATCATGTTTACAGGTTGAAAAGGGTTGTATATGGCCTAAAACAAGCTCCTAGAGCTTGGTACTCCAGACTGGACAATCACTTACTGTCAAAAGGCTTTATTAGAGGAGGTGTAGACAACAATATTTATGTTAAGATTGAAGGTTCTGATATTTTAGTTGTTGAAATCTATGTTGATGATACTATCTTTGGCTACAACAATATTGCTTTGAGTGAAAAATTATCACAGATTATGGAATCTAGTTTTGAAATGTCCATGTTGGGAGAACTATCCTTCTTTTTAGGTCTTCAAATCTCTCAACTTGAAACTGGTATTTTTCTAGATCTCAAACAAAATATGCAAGAGAAATGTTAAAGAAATTTCAAATGGATGAATGTCATCCAGTTAGCACTCCAATGGCTACCGTCTGTAAACTCAGCAAGGTTGATGATTCTCCTGCTGTAAATCCAACTGACTATACGTCAATGATAGGTAGCCTATTACATCTAACAACCTCAAGACCTGACATAATGCAAGTTGTTTGCATGGTTGCACGATTTCAGTCATCAACTAAGGAATCTCGTATTAATGTTGTTAGAAAGATTCTTAAATATGTTCAAGGCACTATTGATTATGGACTTTGGTATCCTAGAAGCAATGATTTCTCATTAATTGCATATACTAATTATGGTTGGGTTGGTTGTCTGGATGATAGGAAAAGCACCAGTGGTGTTGCTTTCTTTCTTGGTGATCGATTAGTGGCATGGCACAACAAAAAACAAGAATATGTTTCACTCTCTACTGCTGAAGCAGAATACATTACTACCACCTCTTGTTGTACTCAAGTAATCTGGATGTCACAGACATTATCTGACATGGGTATTTAAATTCCTAAACCTATTTCTATTATGTGTGATAATACTAGTGCGATCAATATTTCCAAGAATCCTGTTATGCACTCTCGCACTAAACAAATTGCTATTAAATTGCACTTTCTTCATGAAAAGGTGTTAGCTAATGAGGTTTATGTGCAATATGTTCCTACACAAGCACAAGTTGCTGAAATTTTTACAAAACCTTTGGCTAAAGAAGTATTTGAAAGTATTTGGTCTAGATTGGGAGTTGTCTTTCAATCTTTTCTATCTTAAATACTTTATCTTGGTGATAGGGGGAGTTGGTTATCTCTCCTTGCAGCTCATAGTGTGCTGCTCAAATGTTATATCTACAATTTCATGGCAATTCACTATTGGTTCTGGTTCATTATTGTGGCTTCCCTTTATCCTTGTGACAAAAAGGGGGAGAATTATGAGCATTTGGTTCCGGTTCATTATTTTGGCTTGGTGGCTCAATTTTTTCCATCAAGGACAAAGGGGGAGTTTGTTGAACTTCTATCTTGCTATTTGTCCTTGATGAAAGTATTTGCTTCAGTTTGGCATCTTTGTGGTTGATTATTCAGTTGAACTATCTCCATTCTATCATTGGCATATTTACTTCATTTATGATATTATCTTTGGTGGCATTGATCTCTTGAGTCCATGTGTAGATCACAAGGAATCTAGTTTATAGCAAAATGATTCCATGTTCAGGTTTGACATTTTGTGCTACAATGATTCACTTGATTATATGGTATTGGCATATTCAGTGATCTACAGGTTTATATGTTTTGGCTTGATCAGTTTCTAGCATCATGAAATTGATAATGTTTTTGATCTTCTTTAGAGTTGTATTTCTCTATCCTCATTCAGGTAATGCTCTTTGTTTCTTGGTGCTTGGGTTTATAAAATGCAGTTGGTTTTTAGTTTTAAGAAAACCCTATCAGGTTTCCTTAAACAATTGATAATGGCTTGGGAATATGGTATATGGTATTGGGCATGGATAATTGGCACATTATTTGGCATGAAATTAGCCTTTATTATATTTCATAAGGCTTTGGATATATTGAGTATATATGGCATTATAAGGTGGAAAACGATTTGAACATTGGCAAACATGTGATCTTCCTTGTGCATGAGTTTCGGGTCTATTGGTTAACACTTTACTAGGCCTTAAGGCCGACAACAATAATAAGGTTTTGATTATTTAAATTATCACCATGGAAGTCACTTGGACTTGATAACTTGGAATCAAATTAGTCCAAGGCAATCGAAATTTGGTTTGTAATAATGCAAGGCATTATTTGGTCGGCATTACACATGCTTAAAATTTGAACGGTGGTAATGATGATCTACGGTGTGCATGCATTCAAAGGTAATGAGATGGTCGACATGCAAGGCATTGGACAGTCTGTGGATTTCAAAATGCATTATGAGTCTTTTGATTATCACTTCATTCCTTTCAAACTTCAAACCTTATCAATTTTGGTTGTATTTGCCTTGAAAATTTAGGGAAATCACTTTACCATTTCATTTTTCATGGGTTTCTAACCCTATTTTGGCCGCCACCATGGAAAACTTCTCTCAGTCGTTTCACTGTGTTAGTTGTTTTTTCTGACTTTCTTGGACAGCGAATGGGGGAATATGTGAGACCATCACCATGGTCGATTCTCTTGCCAGTCTCCTATCACTGGATAAGAGCTCGAAATTGGATGTAGCTTGGGCTATTCAGCTTCTTTGTTGGTCTGGTAAATTGCTACATGGCAAAGTCTCTTTCGGTCTTCTCAGGTATTCATCTCTTTATCTACTTTGCAGAACCGTTACTTCTACTGGAAAAGTTAACTGGAGATCCATGTTTACCTCTATATGGAAGAATGTAAAATGGGTTCATTTGTTTGTGATCATAATTTTTGCATGTCGATTTCACATTCTCATAAATGCATATCAATTTACTTTATCATATTAAATTTGCTCCTGCATTAAGGAATGGTATTTTTGGGTTGTGGGTAATCATGAAGCCTGCAAAATCTTCTCAGCTTCTCACCTGGAGTCATGGGTAACTATTCTTGGATGCATTTTTATGAGGTTTTGATTGCACAACATTATGTTTTCAGTTACTTTACTATTGCAGTAGTTAGAGTGGCTATTATTCATGGAATATGTGTCGTCTTAATGTTGGTTCGTTGAGCACTGCCTGTGCAGGCTACTTGTGTAGAAAAAGTTTAGTCTCCTTTCTATATTTGCATATTGCCTTTTTACTCTTGTTAGAAGAAAGGATCTATCTCTCAGGGACACATGAATATCTGGCAAGGTTGCTCGACAGGAAGTGGGTAATTCGACAATCACCTCTGTCTTGTTTTTGTAATACTAGCTACTATTGTAACCTCAAATGAATGTAATGTTAAAATATATAAAAGGAAGAAATCAAAGAGATTAGGGATTTTAAGATTCGTAAAAAATAGAAAGAGAGAGTTAACGGTTTGTGAAGAACTATGAAACATGTATGAGAAAGATTGTGAAAAACAAGTGTGAGAATATCATTGTGATTGTATTATAGAGAAGTTGAGCATTGAGATTGAAAATAAAAAATGATGAGCTATTTCCTGAAGTTGTCTTAAGGCTTGACAATGGGTAGAATTCTGAAGGGTCATACTTGAACCTTGAGAATTGTATACATTGTCCGTCAAGAGGCAGTTGACTGAAATTAGAGAAACAAAGAGATCCTATGTATCATTGTATGTCTTACTGAAAACAAAAAAGGGGTTGGTGCTCCTAGAAATTGGTGTTTCTAAAAGAGGGGTTGGTGCTCCTTGAGTTGGTGCTTAGAAATCAGCATATGAGACATTGTCAAAAATGATTATTAAAATGAAAGCCTGAAAAAGGCAGCAGGTTAAGGAGTGGTTTTTCTAGCCCAAGAGGGATTTCCACTCGGCATATCTTGTGTTTATTTGATTATTTGTGGTTCATCTAATTCAGTGCATGAATGCTTTAATATTCTATGTTTCCCTATTACTATTCTCATTTCATCTTATATGATTGCATTCAATACATGAATGAGTTTATCATTGATAAATGAGAGCATACATCTGGTTTATTTCAATTTTATTAAAATTGTGAAAACAGTTAAAATCACTGATTCACGCCCCCCCTCTCAGTGTCTTTTTCACTCCAACAACATAATCCATACACACAAGGATGTATTCCTTGTTCCTAGATGGCGAGTTGATAGGTCTAAAAAATTCAAGCCCCTATTTTTCAAAGGGCTTAATGGACAATTGAGGATGCAGGGGCATTTCATCTAAGTGTGTGGGGTGGCCCATACGCTAACATTTATCACAATGATGGATATAACGCTTACAATCCTTGTGGATTGTAGGCCAATAGTAGCCTATAGTTAGAATCTTATGGGTAGTCCTCTAAGCAACAAAATGTCCTCTGCAAGGTTCTTTGTGGCATGCATAAAGTATGTCGAAGACATCGTCTTCGAGCACACACTGACGCATGATGTTTTCAATGCTAGTTCGAAAGAGCAATCCATTGATCCACATGTATTGACCACTGATTCCAACCAATTTTTGGTGTTCCCTTGGAGAGAAATGAGGTGGGAACTTTCAAGTAACCAGGTAATTCGCAATCTCAGCGAACCAGGAACTTTTTGCTGATATATTAAAGAGATGCTCATCTGGGAAGGCATCATCAACTAGAACTAATTCATCATCTTGTTGTTGTAACCTGGATAAAAATTCTGCAACCACATTCTCCCGACCAGGTTTGTCAAGTATAGTAATGTCAAATTTTTGAAGAAAAATTAATCATCTAATAACCTTATTTGTTACAATAGGTTTATTCATTAAGAATTGAATTGCAGAATGATCGGTATGAACAAACACTTTATATCCGATAATATAATGACGAAATTTATTGATTTCATAGACAACAACTAGAAACTCCTTTTTAGTTATTGTATAGTTTACCTTAGCTCCTGTGAAATTCTTACTGATGCAGTAGATGGAGCAGAAAAGGTTATCTTCTTTCTATCCAAGAACAACTCTCATAGAACAATATGAGGCATCAATATGAATGTGAAAAGGCAATTCCCAATTGGGACCTCTAAGTACTGGTGTAGTTACTAGCTTGGTCTTAATAGTTTCAAAGTCTTCTTGACATTTTGATGTCCAAGAGAAAGCAACATCTTTTGCTAACAAGACAAACAAGGGGGAGGTAATCTTACTAAAATTTTGGATAAACCTCCTATAATACCTTGCATGGCCTAGAAAGCTACACACATCCTTTTGGCTAGCGGGTGTAGGTAAGTCTTGAATGATTTATATCTTTTTGGGATCGACTTGAATATCCTTGGAAGAAATATAATGACCAAGTACTATCCCCTCTATCATAAGAATATGGTGCACTTTAAGTACCTTTTTCTAAGTTTGTTTTAGCCTCTTCATAAGTATTACCATGGATAGTAAAATCATCCATATACACCTCAACACAATCATTTACAAGATCTACAAAAATACTCAAGATTTCCCTTTGAAAAGTGTTGGGGGCATTACATAATCGAAATGGCAAGACGTTATACGAGAAGGTGCCCCAAAAACAAGTGAAGGTAGTCTTGTCCTAGTCTTCAAGTACTATGTGAATCTAGTTGTAGCCACTGAACCCATCCAAAAAAGAGAAAAAAAAATTACCTGCAAGAGTGTCCAACACTTGATCAATAAACAACAATGGAAAATGATTCTTTCTTGAGACATATTGGTTCATCACTCTTCACAGGGTTTATTCGACATCGTCCTTTGGATCCATTTCTTCCCAAGGGGAGGAATATCATTTGTCGCTTCAAGATCTCCTTTTGGATTCTAAATCAAGCATCTACCATTGTGACATGCGTTTCTTCATTGTGGGGGGGCCTTCTTGTTTGTTTCTATCTCTCCTATGGAGACCATTGTATATGTACTTATATGATAGAATTTGTCTATGGGGGGTATCATGTAAATCACCTCCTATCCTTCTTTCATTAGTGCATCGCATTCCTTTCTTGCATTCTATTTTGGGGAGGAGTTTTGTTCCCATTGGGTTTTCTCCTTTACCCTGTTTCTTTAGTTTGCATTGCATTTGTAACTAGGTACTTGATTAGGCCTAGTTGTTGGGACCCATGTTTACTTTCATGCTTGTAGTTACTTTTGCTTTGTTGCACATGTTTGTAGCTGCGCTCTTGCTCATCTTAAGGGGGGTTGTTAGAGTAAAGGTTTTAACTTAATTATGTTAATTAAGTTACCTTTATTCCTCTCTTAAGATTTCACTTTAGTTTGCATATTGTGATATTTAATAATTATATTAATTATTAAATGTCTACCTATTATGGTTACTTTTAGGGTTGCACAATCTCCCTTTATAAGGATTGATCATTGTATTTTATTTATACTCTCTGATTAATACATTTTTATCTTTCAGAGCACCCTTGCTTTTTTGTCTCCATCTCTTCTTTCTATGACAGGTTATTTGCATGCAGGTGACCTTCGGGGTTTGTGAAGTTGGATTTCTCAACTTATATAAACACAAATTCTCCACTTACCATTTTTCTTAGGAACCACGACTAGAGGAGAGACCCACTGACTATCTGAAATAGGACATATGAACCCAACATTTAATAATTTTGTAACTCCTCTTTTACTATTTCATGTAGGACGAGGTCAAGTCATCACTGTGGTTTCCTAACTGGACAACTACCTTCTTCAATATAAATATGGTGTGTACAGGTGTCAGGATGAATGCCACACATGTCTTGGTATTCCCAAGAAAATACATCTTTATGATTTCTAAGCATGGCAATGATATCTTGGATTTGTTTAGTGGTTAAATGTGGATTAATGTTAAGTATGCGACCAAGTAAAATTTTCATGGCCTCTAATTGTGCAGGTGAATTAATGGCTAGTACCTTTGAAGTGGATGGTGTGTTGCTAGATTTTTTAGAAAATAAAAATGAACTATACATACAATTATGAGGTAGCAATTGATGTAATATAACAAAGTGTTGAACAGATTGTGAGCTACCTACCAGTGGAAAATTTCCAAAGGATAGTGAGTATTTATACATGAATGAAGAACCATGCTTTCAAATATTTCATTAAATGTATATCTATTCTAAAGAAAATTAATAAGAATATTCTCTTCAATAGGTTCTTCAATAACTAATGCTTGATCAATTGTCAAGATTGGTAATGACTCATCCAAGTCACTATCAACCCATACTGGATCCTCTGTCTCCAACAAGGGTTGTGCCAGTGGGTATAAAGTCAACTACTTTGTGTGCTCTCCATTAGAAATGACCATGTTTCCCAATCGGCAATTGATGAATGCATCTCCAGTTGCTAACCAAGGTCACCCCAAGATTAAGGGGTATCCCCCTAGCTTAATTTTAGGCTACAAAATCATAAAGTCGGTTGGGTATTACCACGAATCAATAGAAAGGACTACATCTTCAATAATACCCTCTTGTTTGACCAAAGATCAGTTTGCCATTTGGAGAACTGTGGGGGTAGGTCAAAGTCCCTTAAGTGATAGATTTTCCTTTATTTTATTTGTCATGACATTAATTGCAATGCCCAAATCAACAAGTGTGTTAGGAATAATAACTTTATCGATGCTCACCTTGATGACAGGACTCCCTAGATTCGAGTACTTAGGAATAGTTATATTCCCAAGCATAAGGTTTGATAGCTATCTAATGACTTGGATGATCTTTGGATCTTGCTTCTTCTTCTGCTTTCGAGTGTATAAATCCTGAACTATCTTTGTATATAAGGGGATGTCCTTGATGGCCTGCAACAAAGGAATCTTAATGTTAACATTACGTAACTCATTGACAAAATCAAATTCAGGTTGGGAGACTTCCTTTTGTACTAGTTGTGAATGAAATCGGTCAGGGAAGGGAGGTTCTTTTAATAGATCCTCTTCAGGTTCTTCATTAATTTAAGTGATGGTGGGCCCTTGAAGAGCCTTTCTCGACCTTGATTGGACTTCATCTAGTTCTACAGTATTAATAAGATAAGTATAATAACCTATTGCCTCGTTATTATACACAAGTTGTGTTGCCTTATTGTTGGGATTTGGATTTGGTTGAGCTGGCATATGTGTGGGCTTTGGTGGTTGTGTTGGATTGGCTGGTTGAGTGGATGATGATGGTATGGGTGGAAGGAATTTTCATGGTTGTTGATATAGGTTAATCATGGGAGGAGGTGGAAATTGTGATTGTGGTGGATATGGTTGTTGGTATGGTGAAGGTTGTGGCGATTGTGGCCTCCATGCCTGTTGCCATGGCTATGAAGCATACTGTATTGCGACATCCATTGAGGGTATGGTGGAGGTTGTTTCCAACCCCCATACCATCCAAGTTGATTGGAAAAATAATTAGATTGGTTAGGTCTCGAAGCAAAATAATCATTCATCATCCCAAGATGCATTACTCAAGGTGGAAAAGGTCGCCTTGGGGCCATGTAGTAGACATGTTCCTAAAAATATTCAATGTCAGGTACACCTACGAGAAGAGGCCTTAAGGTAGAACTTTTGTTGGCTTCTTCTAAGGATGAAATATTTATCCTAAATTATAAGGGCAATCCTCTCTACTATGTATCTTGCGATAGGTCAGATAGAATATGGCCAAAGCCTTTTCAGCTTCCTCTTGCTTCATATGGGTATACAAAGTGTCTATTTGTTTACCCATATGATTTAATAACTCAATTTTAAGATCTTCAAGTAAATTGCCTATTTCACGCTTTGTTATACCGGTTGCATTACTTGAAACATAAATCTTACTTGAATAATTCCTCCCCGAACATTGAGACCTTGAGTAATTCCTGCAAATGTCACAAAGATCATCAAATTTCAATTTAGAGACGTCACCTTTACCTATTAAATTTAACGCATCCATAGTATCATCTCTTATTCCCCTAAGAAACAACATTTTAATAGTAGCAAGAGTAAGTCCTAGTTGTTGTGATCGTTGAAGACTGAACATGAAGTGTTCAAGGTAATCTTCCACAGACTCATCTTCTTTTTGCGTCATGCAGAAAATCTCATCCCAAACCTCTTTCATTTTATAATACTCCTGGTATTTCATCAAAAATACTTCCTTCATGTTGTCCCATGCTCTGATGTTTCTGAGGTTCATGAACCAAGGTAAGGCTACATCCTTCAACGTGGTTGGGAATAACTCGATATTTTGTACATCGCTTTTATAGTCATAACTGTGGCATAACACATCGAACTCAAATAAGAACATATCAGGATCCTCAATAGAAAGACCACAAAAAATAGGCAAAGTGGAATGGGGAATGTTTTTCATAGGGGCACCCTCTATAGGATGTGCAATTGGGAACTCAAAAGTGATTGGGTTGTTGTGAGCCAATGCCCTCTCATTATTGTTGTTGTTGTTGTTGTTGTTGAGATTAGCCATGATGTTAAATTCCCAAGGGGTGAAGTAAGTTATGAATGGCTTTCGGGTTTCTGAGACTGGACAAACTCTAGACCCATAAGATTCCTGGAATAATTTTTCAACCCTTTTTTTTAATTCTTCGGAAGACCCTGGACGGGTATCTGCAGGAGTCTCAACAATGGTAGACTCAATAACAAACTTTTTGATATCTAGTTTGACTAACTCTTTTTTGAGTAATGGGGCTACAACTAGAATGGTTGTAATTTATCTTTCAATTTTTCTTGTTGTGAGCGACTACCCTCAATGGATGGTTTTGATTTGTTTATCAAATTTTCAAGTTGTGAACTACTTCCCTTCTCCTTTTTAATAAATCTTCCTCTGCTATCCCTACTATGATTCATGCACACGTATATGACTTATGATAGCACAAATCAAGAGTATTAACCTTGACAAGGTCGACAATTCTGAAGGCTTTCCTCATGACGTACTGGTCCTAACTTATTTCACTAGGCTAATAGGCCTTGAACACCATTCCCCGACAATGACACCAAAATGATTGGATTAAACTGTGGATTTATATTGAAGATAAATTTATCTCATGACTCTATCAAGCTGGTACATGTGTTTAAGTTGGTCCTTGGGTATTTTGTGGTGATTTCCTCAGTTTATCCCTTAATTGTCAATTCAGGAGTCGTAAACTTGTGAAGGGTGTTGTGGTAATCTACCTGTATAGAAGTGAATTTGCACCCCTCACGCAAATTCCCCTTTTACACATCCTCACCTTAGGAAACCAAATCCGAAGACAAAATTCTGCATCAACTGGTTGCTTTCCTTCCACTTGGCATTTGTTTGGTGTGTTGGTGGGAGAATATTCGTCAGGAATGCACGTACAACATGCAGACATCTACGCGGAGTGATTATGTCCCTAATGGATTCCTACGTCTGAAGTTGGAAAAGGTGTTACACTCCCAATTGGGGATGAATTGTAACGTCCCTCTTGGACCAACCAACCCGAAAATACCTTATTCTTGCTCATTTTTCCTTTGAGTGGATCCATTCTCACTCCATTTCATCTCTTCACAATATTATTTTCATTCTCCAACAATATTTTTGCAAGCTACAACACTTTCTACACTCTCAAGTAGCACTTCAACACTCCATTGAAACAACAACACTCCATCAACTCCACAAAGCAAGTGTGAAGCAAGCCATTATAGCATAGGCTTGAGGTCTTGCGAGACCTCCCTTCATCACAATCGAGGTTGTGGTGATTGTTTCAAACCTTCTTTCTCATCCATTGGCTAGTGAGCTCTTGGTGGAGGTGGTAACGTTTCACTCCTCTCCTTTGTGATTTGGTTGAGTAGCTCTTTATTGTTTTGTAGTGTCAGTTGCACTCCTTCTTTCTTTACTTCTTTATTGCATATTTCTCTCTCATTTCTATATGTCATTCTGTGGAGGTGGAAACACCAAAATGGGGGTCTGACTGAGGCAGACCCCTATACAACCCCAACAATTTTCCCCTCTCTTGTGTGTAGGTGGATGTACTTTCAGAGCTAGTTGGTGAACTGGCGTCTTGGTGAGATTATCCTCATTATTTTAGCTCTCATATATTTACTTTACCATCTCCGCTTGTACTTGTCAAATTTCATAGTTATATTTTGTTCATTTAGGAGTACTTAGCTAGGCTGTCAACTCATTTTTTGGTGGTTCATATTGCCTTTTTTGTCCTCTGCTCATACGGACGCCAACACACTTGAGAGATGCTAGCACGTTGTGATGTCGTCCTAGAATCACACTTATGTCCTAAAATAAAGAGTTGTCTAAGGTGCAATACTGAATCTGAAAACCAGCTTGCCTAGCCCAGATGTAGATTTTGGGTCTGAAGAGTGGTAGAAGGACCTTATAGTCCTCATCATTATCGTCCCTTGTTTTATAGCATCCCTTTATAGCGAGGTAATTAGGGCAGCCTTTCTCTCTCCGCTCTCCGTGACTTGGGGTCTTGATGTGGTTGGTTCCCCTCTCTTACATTTTTGGTGAACTTGACATGAACCAGCGTCTACCCATTCATTGGTGTTGAAGCTTTTCCCTTGTACCTTGTGGCCGATCTGTCCCTAAGTGTTGTGAAGTTTTATGAGAATCACAACCCAGTCCACAACCTCGAGGTATATTGTTAGGAGAAGTGTACGACATATCCCGATGGAAAAGATGAGGGTCACTTCTAGTTTCTCTACTGGTCTTTTCTCTAGACCTACAATTGGTCTTTCTACCTAGGAGCAATTATTGTGGGGAGAGGTAGGATTATTTGATGAGAATAAACACGTCCCCACTCCTCTTGCATCTCCTACACCATCATCAGTAGATGAGCACGAAGTTCTTCACATTCCTTCAGAATATATCGCTACCCTTAGCAAAGGGTTGGGCGACTTGGAGAATCACCTAGAGAAGGACCCGAAGCTGGCTAGAGCAATTAAGGTTATTAACAAGATCAAGTATATGGTGGGAAGAGACTGAACAGGTATAGAGCTCCTAGCTAGCCTCTCTAGTCTAACTGAAGTGTGTGCCCCTTCAAACAATGTCAACCTTATGCAAGGGGCCGCTTTCGAGGAACATGAGAGACAGTTAGGAGTATTGATGCCTCCCGCATCTGTGTAAATGGCTGACAAAGTCCCTTCGATCAATGTCCCCCTGCCTTTGAGAGATTTGAAACTATCAAAGTAAATAGAATACCCTTAGGTTTCAGTTTCACCCCTCCTGTCACCTCTAGTGGTGGAGGTTTTGGCGGGTTGAGTGGTGGGAGCTTTAGTAGTGGCGATGGATTCGATGGTAGGGGTGGTGCTGGCGGAGGTAGTTCTGGTGGAGGCCATGGTGGTGGCTTCAGAAGTGGAGGTGGCTCCGGTGGAGGCCCTGTCGGTGATGGTGGCCCTAACAGTGGTTCCGGCGGTGGCCACGTTGGTGTTCTGGAGGAGGTTCCATTGGTCCTATGTCATCTAATGACCCTATTATGAACACCCCTCTTCAGAATATGGGTAAGATGAAAAGCCAGTTGGTGAGTCTCTCTCAAGCCTCTACCCAGCCTATCTTTCATCCCTTCTTCTAGCATAGCCCACTATCAGTAGCAATTCCAAGTACTCCTTTCCTGCAAGGAATGGAGATTCCCAAATTTAAAAAATATGGCAGCAAAGGGGACCCACACACGCATGTGTCCACCTTTAACACCCTATGTAAAAATTTATTCCATCATGATGCATTGATGGAAAATCTATTCCCTTGATCTCTCAAGGATACAACACTCGAGTGGTAGTGTTCCTTACCCGATAACTCTATTTTCTCATTTGATCGACGTGTAAATCAATTTTTACGACAATTCCAAGCTAACATCGGGCTAAAGATGACCTTTTCGGATCTTGTTTGATGCAAACAAGGGGATAATGAAAATATTATTGATTTCATAGCATGATACCAAGTGCTCTTTTCAAAAATCTCATATATGTTGCTTGATTCTGATGTACAAAAAGTATTCATAGGGAACTTACAGAGGCCTTGACAAGAGAAGTTTTCCCTTATGAAATACCCTTCTTTCGCACATCTGTTACAACGTCATGAGAATATCAATAGATGGTAGTCTAGTTTGGGGGATCCTCCTCATGCTCCCATTCAGAAGGGAAGTCCATTGTATCAATCTTTGGAAATGGTAAGGTTGTTGTGAATGTAGTAGCTGCTATGAGTGATAATGGCCTCAGATGCAACCAAAAATTCACCAAGTTGGCAAAATCCTATTCTTCCATCCTTGTAAAGGTTGTTAAAGGACAAGATCATAACCTTGGAAAACCCTAATCCTCTCAAGGAACCTTACCCTAGTTGGTACGATGTGAATACCTTTTGTTAATACCATCAAATTAATGGACATGACACCAAATGTTGTATGCACATGTGTCACAAGATACGGGATCACATCAAGGATGGTACTATTCACCTTGATGGAAGCAAGCAAAATGCAAACAAATTGGTGGTGAAAGCGAATAGTGAGTTGCAAATATACACGGACCTGTTTTCATCACATTCTGCCAACGATGATTATTGATCCCTTTGATTCTATCACTCAGCCCAAGGCGTATGTTAACATGGTTACCATTAGTCCCTCTGTGCAGCCTATGATCAGCTCACCGAACATGACATTCACATCATAGGATGTGCCCTTGAACAATAATACCTCTCCCCTTTACATCCCCACTCGCCTCAATGGGAACATTGTGACGAGGGTCCTAGTTGACCCTTCAAGCTGAGTGAATGTCATTATAGAAGAGAAATTGTGGCTTAATTTATTGCATAGAGAGGAGTACGAAGAAATAAAGTCCATCATCTAAACACATGATGGCCTTGCTCTTAAACCTTACAGCTTGATAAAAAAAATTGTCCTAGTTGGACCTAGGACCGTAGATGCAATTTTTGATGTTATTCCAAAGTCAAATTTGTTCAGAGTGAAGCTAGGCATACCTTGGCTAGCTTCCATGAATGGAATCACCTTTGTCATCCACAAATGTTTAAATTCCTCCCATGAAGGTGTTGTGCACATGGTGCATGATACCGGATATCAACCTTTGGTATCCCATGGGAGATATTCATTGGATCACTTTTGGCCTGCCCCGATCGGTCCGCTTCCCCCAAGGACGGACCTACTTTACAAAAGTTATGTGAAGTATAAAACTGGGGACAAAGGAAAGCCAAATTTGACCCTTATGATATCATAACAATAAGTTAGCTCCTCTTCTCTCAAGGAGAAGTTTCCCCATTCTCGGGGTGGTTCTCCTACTCCCCTTTCTAGAGAAGAGTTTTGGATGAATATGCCCAATTTTTACCCTCTGAGTCCGATGATACTAGCTTGGAAAAACCCAAGGTTCAGATATCAGATCTCCCTACGAAAACTCCTGGACCTTGGTACTACCTGTATGGCAAGAAGAAAGGTCCCTGTGGGGAGTCTTCTATGTCTCGGCCTTCGCGGCCTCTTACCACCTCTGCTCCCAAAGTAGTAAACATGAAGAGGCCCGCTGCCAAGGCACTAGAGTCGATTACCCCCCCTACTTCTCAACTTGCTCCTCTTTCTCCCATCCAAAAGTACGTCCCTCCGCTAGAAACAACTATGGTAGACACTCCCATGGCTAAGCAATAGCCTTCTATCCCTTCACAACTTCTGACCTCTAGCTCGAAGAGTCACAAAAATCGCCTTGTACGTGAGCGCAAGCGCCAATGAAAGGATCTCACGGTTCAACATGCCACCTCGCAAAGAAAGGATGAGGAGATGACCACCCTTGCTTCAGAGCCTCCTACTGTGTCCTCCTCTCTCCTTCCCTCTGCTTTCATCCAATCAAGCTCTCTATCGCTTTTGGCTCTTGTTGTGAATGCACTTGACCCCAAAAGGTTGTAGGTGTTCATCGCTCCTTCAGTTGAGCCACCCTTGTTGATGTCCCTTCTAGATGTCCCTCCTTTTTTGAAAATCATAGATACATTGAATACTTTGGTGGTATTTGTTGCGGTTTTCTCCTCCTCCTCTTCCTCTATGACTCTTGCCTCGTTTGTGGGGAGTTCGCAACCCCCAATGAAGAAAAAGGTAGAGAGTGGCCCTTCCAGCAATGGAGGGCGTAAGAGGAGCCCACCTTCTATGAAGGGTGGTCCTGCGTTGACTTGTTATGTCTTAGTGACGGAACCAACCCCGACTTCCCTTGAATTTGTCACCACCCTTGAATCACTTGATGAGCCTAGCAATGAATCTCAGGCACAACCCTCTCCATCTGTTGAGGTACAACATGGAACTCCAATAAAGTGCATGTTTAACTCTCTAGATGAAGTTCTGGCCTTATCAACAATCTTCGCAAAATGGCTAACCCTAGCTCCATAAGAGCTTAGCAGAGAAGACCTTACAGGGGCTTCTTCCTTAGCCCTTGTTGTGGGAGGGTCAAAATATCCTCCCCTTAGTATTCCACCATTGCAGAATCATCCTCCTTCCCCTTATGATGATCTAGAATGGGAAGCGGACAACCTCTTGGTCGATCAATGTTAGGGGAAGGCCTCTTCTTTATCTTTAGATTAGACGTGTGTGTGTGTGTGTTGTGATGTGTCCCCCTCGTACATGTGCTATGTGTTCCTGGATGACCCTTGTCACCCTTGTTGGTGCTTGGGTACATGAGTGATTTTTAGTGTCGTAAACCTCCTTCTATTTGTATCATCATTCTTCCATGTTTATGTTTGGATTTTGGCAAAATTGGGGCGATGCAAAGCGTTGGCGGCGTTTAGGCTCCCCTTCCATGTTGACCCAATTTTTTTATTTTTACTTTGTCTTCTCGTGCATTCTTCACATGGTCTGATATAGTATGGGGTTGATGATAGTTCATTTATATACTACTATTATACTTATATATATATTTATGAGCAGCTCTGACCCGAAATATCATATCACCCCTGTGTTTCTTTTTTTTATCTTGTTTTTTCTTTTTCGCTCTTTTCTTATCCTTCTCTCTTCTTTGCTTGAGTTGTCCCTCTCATGCGTGACAACGCCTTTTCTATAACAGTTCAATTTTTCAAAAAATGCTTTCATTGCCAATGAATCTTTTCTTCAGAATCTTTGCAAACCTTTTTTAAAAAAGCATTCTTGACTTGGACCCTTAACGGAACGTGTTTCCTTCATCATGGGTTCCCAAAGAAAGAACTTGAGAAATTTCCTTCGAGGTGGAAACAACTTTTACCTTCCCCTCGTGAGAGGGCACTTTCTTCCTTTTGAATTCCTTGATGGAGTGAAATCTTTCAAAGGATTCCTTGAAGATAAATTGATTTGAGAAAGAACATATTTCTTGCACTTTTAAATAGCACGACCCTTGAGTGGACCCCCTCTTCACGTCGGGTTCTTGAGGGAACCCTTTGAAAGCTTTATAATTTGTTGACGGTTTGCGTGACTATCCGCTTGACTTCCTGCGTGGCTGCTTTGTTTTCTAACATGCTTTATCTGTGGGTAAACATGTCGCTTTGCAGGTGCACCTATAAAGCCACTTTCCAATATGACTTTGAAAAGTCCCCTCCTTTGGGTTTCCTCCATGTGAGAGATCTTGGGGGACACCTCCTTGCAGGTCCACGGGCCTGTAAGGAGCTTTCATATGGGTTTAATTCATGTGAGAGATCTTGAAAGATACCTCCTTGCAGGTCTACAGGCCTGTAAGGCGCTTTCATATGGGTTTCCTTCATGTGAGAGATCTGGAGGGATACCTTCTAGTAGGTATACGAGCCTGTAAGGTGCATACTTCATGGGGCTTCCTTCATGTGATCGAGATCTTGGGGGTCGAGTCCTTGTAGGTCTACGAGCCTGTGAGACGCTTACTTCTTAGGGTTTCCTTCATGTGAGAGATCTTGAGGGATACCTTCTTGCAGGTCTACGTTCCTGTAAGATGCTTTCATCTTGCAAGATTTTTCCATCATTGGTCTGAGGGCCTTTGGTGTACCTTATGCAGCTTCATAGTTTTGTAGGGCTATGGAGTCTCATATTTTGTCCTACTCTTTCGAGCTCACTAGATCGTGGTCTGCTTCCTCGATGGTTTAGGTATACATTTCTAACCCTACTAACTCTTCGATCTACTTTACTGAAGCACTCGTCAGTATTCGTGCTCGCTAAAGTAGGGGAAAAATAAATAGGAGTGAATTTGCACCCTTCACGCAAATTCCCCTTTTACACATCCTCACCTTAGGAAACCAAATCTGAAAGAAAAATTCCACATTAGCTGGTTGCTTTCCTTCCACTTGGCATCTATCTGGCATGTCAGCGGGAGAATATTTGCCGGGGATGTGCGTGGTGCGTAGACATCCCTGATGAATTCCCACATCTGAAGTTGGCAGAGGAATTACACTCCTGATTAGGGATGAATTGTAACATCCCTCTTCGACCAGCCGACCCATAAATTCCTTATTCTTGCTCATTCTTCCTTCAAGTGGATCCATTCTCACCCCATTTCATCTCTTCACAATCTTCTTTTCATTCTCCAACAATCTTTTTGCAAGCTGCAATACTTTCTTCACTCTCAAGCAACACTTCAACACTCCATTGTAGCAATAACACTCTATCAACTTCGGAAAGCAAGTGTGAAGCAAGCCATTATAGTATAGGCTTGAGGTCTTGCGAGACCTCCCTTCATCACAGTTGAGGTTGTGGTGACTGTTTCAAGCCTTCTTTCTCCTCCATTGGCTAGTGAGCTCTTGGTGGAGGTGGTAACATTTCACTCATCTCCTTTGTGATTTGGTTGAGTAGATCTTTACTATTTTGTAGTGTCATTTGCGCTCCTTCTTTCTTTACTTCTTTATTGCATATTTCTCTCTCATTTCTATCTGGCTATCCATGGAGGTGGAAACACCAAAACAGGGGTCTGATTGAGGCAGACCCCTATATAGCCCCAACAATTTTCCCCTCTTGCGTGCAGGTGGACGTACTTTCAAAGCTAGCTGGCAAACTGGCGCCTTGGTGAGATTATCCTCATTATTTTAGCTCTCATATATTTACTTTACCATCTCTTCTTGTACTTGTCATATTTCATAGTTATGTTTTGTTCATTTAGGAGTACATAGCTAGGCTGTCAGCTTATTTTCTGGCGGTTCATATTGCCTTTTTGTCCTCTGGCAGTACAGATGCCAACACACCTAAGAGACGCCAACGGGTCACGCTGTCGTCCCAAAACCACGCTTATGTCCTTGGACAAAGAGTTGCCTGAGGTGCAATATTGAATCTAAAAAATAACTCACCTAGCCCAGACTTAGATTTCGGGCTTGAAGAGTGGTAGAAGGACCTTATAGTCCTCATCATTCTCATCCCTTATTTCATAGCATCCCTTTAGAGTGAGGTAAGTTAGGGCAACCTTTCACTCTCGGCTCTCCGTGACCTGGCATCTTGACATGGTTGGTCCCCCTCTCTTACACTACCTAAAGGTTGAAACTAATAAACTAAGGGGGATCAATGCATTTAAATCAAAGCATACTTCTTAATCTAATGTAGTGAATATTTTTGTCACCTCTTGCACCTCTAGGGTTTTGCACCTAAAGGGTAAGGGACAAAGACCTATGCTTCATTAAAGAACAAACCCTAGAGATTGAAATATATCAAAGGAGATTGTTCCTAAGGCTGGAATTTGATAAAGAAGATTAACTATGGATGCAAAACTAAAGAAATGTAAAGTGTTTGAAAACACATTGTGATATGCAGAAAGACCTAAAAAGATGAATAGAAATGATTTCAAGTAAAATAGAATAGGAAAGTAAAACAAAAAGAATGCACCTGGAAATGTGTTGGAGACTGGATTAAAGGCTTGAAATGTTGCTAACCCTAAAATTCTGGCCTACTAGGACATTTACGCCATTCTGGGCGACCTAGTCCCAGATCTGGAAAACTACTCTGGAGCCCGTTTCAGCCAAAAGGGGTATCCAGATCTACATAAAACTTTGAAAAACATGTGCAGTGGGACTAAGTTGCCACTATTGGTGACTTAGTCCACTTTGGATTTTCTAAAAATCCGAAAGTGGAAATGAAAGCTCTCGGTCTGCACTCTCAGCTCTTCTAGGTATTCAGATTTGATACTCTGCTTTTTGACACTGTAAGTGACTTTTTGTGGATGTTTTTTCCTAGCCAACAAGGAGATGTCTCCAAAAAATTTACAATCAATCCTTCAATGATCTTCAAGGTACCTAAATCTGCAAACACACAAGGAGAGAAAGATAAATGTTGAATGTTAGGGCTCAAACCCCTTTTAGGTAATTAAACCAAAATTATGGAATAAGATAATGAATCATAAAATAATGGAGTTAGAAACTCTCCATGATGATATATCTTGTATTTCTACAACAATGGATGAAGAATTTTCCCTTGAATGCTTCTTGATGACTTTGCAATGCTCAAATATTAGCTTGCTTGAGAAGAATGATTCAATGAAGAGAGAGAGATTGATTGAATGAATGAATGGGGGTGAAATGAGAGGGAAAAACCTATATTTATACATAATTATGCCCCAATTTCCAAAAATACCACATCACAGGCCGACCTTAGGTCTTAGAAAATAAAAACCCGCTAGAATTTTGAAATAATTTTGATTTTTGAGTCAAATGGGACTAAGTCGCCCCAAGCGGCGACTTGGTCTTACTTAGGCATTTTTACTGGGTGTCAAAGATTAAGATGTATTAAATGATGTTTATCAGGTTTATTCTCAAAAAGACACTTAAATAAGGCCTGTAAGTGCATAATGGGGCCAATTAAACATAAGAAATGGTCAAATTATTGATGAAAAGCCTAGGAAAGTGTGAGAGTTTGTTACAAATCCTTACAAAACTTTGAAATAAGGCTTGGTAAAAGGTTATTTAGATGAAATACATTAGAAAGGTCCTAGAAAAGTGTGAAAGTGTGTTTCAACACTTCACAACACCTTTGTAAGACATCATAAGGTTTTTATTGATTTACAAGTGTCCAAGACCTAATGTGAATGTGTTGACCACATTACAACATTAAATCTAGGTAAAACTAGGCCAAAATCCACAAGAAAGACCCAAATGAGCGTAAAAATGTCCAAGGATACATATTTTTGCGACACATCTACAAATCTAATAAAACATATTTTTAATCACCACCTTATTTCAATACTACACACAAACTCCTAAATTCTCATTTAAACTCTTAAAACTAGTATCTTAGAATTACGTGCAATAAACTCTTAATTCTAAATAGGTTTGATTATGTTGCTTATGCTTCCTAGCAAGAATTGTGATAGGAAGTGCACCAGAAGCTACAATATAGGAATTGTAGTAACATAAATTATAACAGAAAGTGTGATAACAATAAATAAAGTATGTTTCTGAAATAATGTGTTGTCAACAGTGAAATCCAACTTGCACGAACCAAATCTTTAATCTTCAAGTTACTAACAAACACATTAGTGAGTAATGAAATCAATCTTGGAATTGAATTAAACGTAACTAATTAAATAATAAAATTTGCATATAGAAATCTGAATCGAAATGTGACTATAACTAATTAAATTTGTGTACAAAAAAGAAACAAACTCGAAATCAAGTCACACATTCAATTACCACATAGAAACTGAAAGTAGATCACCAATTGATGCAAAGAGTGGGCCCTTCCTCCTTGGCTGATTGATGATAGAAGTACTAACATATTCTTAACTCGGTCACACATGCATATGAGAAATTCAAAGTGATTTTGAAATAGCAGAATAACTTTGTATTATCATCTATATCTGAAATCTTTAAGTTTAAACATATTTATACTAAAGCAAGAACCGATAGGTTTGTATGGTTTGTTTATGGCCTACGACCAACAAACCATTTAAGTTTGATAAAACAACAAAACACATGAGTCTGATAAAACTAACAATGACCACTGGCCAAAAATATAAAACAGTCTTAAAAAGAACTATCTTTGAAAATAAGTATGAACAAAAAGAGCTTGATCATCTCCTTGTCCATTCTCTCAACCACCTTAGTAGCTTTTGATCATTTCCTGCCATATCAGCCACATATTAGTCAACATTTTTTTCGACATTGGCATTTTCTAATCGTTTTACTTTCCTATTATATTTTATCAAATACTCATACTTCCTGTGACAAATAATGACAGGGGGGTAGAAAATATAAAGGAAAAGGGGAAACAAAAATCTGAAATTAGTGGAACATTTTAACCCCCATCAAGTGGTTGCATACACATTTTAGTTACACATACTAAGTGTATAACAAGAATACTGGGAAATGGATTTAAATGTCAGATTAAAGAAATCAAGGTTAGAAAACACTAATAAATCACAAAGGAAATATCAATTAAATCTATTAACCAATGAATTTGAATGCAATGAATCAATGAAATAAACACAAATCAAGAACATAATTCATATAAAGATCAAATTACTCAAAATAAACATGCAAACCTCGTACTCTATTATTAAACTATGTGAATTCAATATGTGGATTCCTCAATTGTGTTATCCTATTTTTAACAATCTCTCTTTCTTGAAACAACTTATAGGCTCCCCTTGAGAGGTAGCCACCATCAGTCCAAGAATAAGATATGATTAGAGTTACTCCCCCTGGATAGATGCACCAACTATGCATCTAGCAAGGAGGGGCAATTACCCCTAAATTCTACCTAAGGTACTTAAATGTATCCTTTGCAAGTGCCTTTATGAAAATGTTTGCAATCTAATCCTTTGTAGATACATACTCCAACTTGACTTCTTTCTCTGCAACCTTCTCTCTCAGAAAGTGCTACCCAATTGATATGTGCTTGGTTCTAGAATGCATCACTGAATTATTGGAAATATTGATAGCACTTGTGTTATCACATAGAATAAGAATGGTCTCATCTTACTTTATCTTGATATCCTTCAATGTTTTCTTCATCCACAACACTTGAGTACAACAAGATGTTGCATAAATATAGTCTTCTTTTGCTATTGATAAAGATATTGAATCTTGTTTCTTACTATACCATGAAACCAATCTACTTCCTAAAAAGAAAGCACCACCACTGATACTCCTTCTATCATCAACACAACTAGCTCAATCAACAAAAATGTATGCACTCAGATCAAATCCATTTCCTTTTGGATACCATAATCTAGAGTGCTCTTCAAATATCTGAAGATTCTCTTAGCTACCTTCGCATGAGTTTCTTTTAGATTAGCTTGAAATCTTACAACCAAACATATTGCACGCATAATATAAGGTCTTCAAGCAGTTAAGTACAACAAACTTCCAATCATAGATCTATATAGAGTTTGATCAGCTAAGGGAGACTCATCATCTTTGTTCAAATGACAACCAATTACCATAGGAGTATTCATAGGTTTGCAATCTTCCATACCAAACTTCTTCAACATCTCTTTGACATAATTTTCTTGAGAAATAAAGATACCATCATCTAACTGGCAATTTGAAGACCAAGAAAGAAGGAAAACTCACCTATCATAGACATTTCAAATTCCTTCTACATTTCTTCAACAAACGTTTTGCACATCTCATCATTTCCACCAAAGATAATATCATCAACATATACAACAACTATAAAAATTATTTCATCCTCAATCGTGAAGTAAAGATTACCATTTATGGTACCTTTCTTGAAACCTTGTTGAAGCAGGTACTTGTCCAACCTTGCATACCAATCCCTAGGAGCTTGTTTGAGACCATACAGTGCCTTTTTGAGTCTACACACCATGTTTGGTTCTTCTGATAACTAAAATCCATCAGGTTGCTCTATGTAGACTTCTTCCTCCAAATCCCCATTTAAGAAATCTGATTTGACATCCATCTAATATACCTTGAAATCCTTTTGGGCAGAAAAAGAAAAAAACATTTTGATTGCTTCCATTCTTGCTACCAGAGCAAAAGTCTCCTTAAAATCAATTCCTTTTACATGTGAATAGCCTTTACATACCAGTCTTTCTTTGTTTCTTACAACTTCTCCATCTTCATTCAACTTATTCCAGAAAACCCACTTTGTTTCTATCACATTTTTATTTGTAGGTCTTGGAACCAGTTCCCAAATCTGATTGTTCTCAATCTGATTAGATTCTTCTCCCATTGCTTGTATCCATCCTTCATCCTTGCTAGCAGCACCCAAAAAAAATGGTTCTCTTTCATAACAAACAAAATTTTACTTGCTCATTTTTCTTTGCAAGCCTTCTCCTGGTTAGCACTCCTTCATTCTTATCTCTAATAATCTGATCCTCTGAATGATTCCTTTGAACATACTTGGCAGGAGTCTTATTGTTCTTTTCTACTGTTTCTTCTTTCTCTTCAGCTTCTTCTTCTTCTTCTTCTTCTGAGTAGGGAGGTGCATTAGATCCATAGTTCTCAATTTCATTCATATTTTGATGTAGACCTTCATCAACCTTAACATTTGTACTTTCAACTATTCTTCCCAATCTTTTGTTGTAGCACTTGTATGCTTTACTCTGAGATGAATATCCCAAAAAAATACCTTCCTCAACTCTTGAATCAAACTTCCCCAAATCATATTCATCTCTTTTGATGTAACATTTTCTTCCAAAGACTCTAAAATACCTGATAGTTGCAAGTCTTCCATACCATAACTCATATGGGGTCTTAGTGTTGTTCAACCTTAACAGTCCTCTGTTGAGAATATAGACAGTAGTATGAACTACCTCTCTCCAATAAACATCAGACAAATTTGCTTCTATCAGCATGGTCCTTGCCATCTCTTGAACAGTCATATTCTTTCTTTCCACTACCCCATTCTATTGAGGAGTTCTAGCAACAGATAGATTCCTCCTTATTCCATGTTTTCACAAAAATCATTAAACTTATTTGATGTGAACTCACCTCCTCTATCAAACCTTAAGCACTTGATTTTAGCATTCATTTCATTCTCAACCATTGATTTGAAAATCTTGAATTTACTGAAAGCATCAAATTTATCTTTTAAGAAAGTAACCCATGTTATCCTAGAGAAATCATTAATAAAAAGCATGAAATATATTTATCCTTTGAGAATTTGTGTTCTAGTAGGTCCACACAAATTAGTATGTATCAACTCCAATGGTCTACAAGAAGAATACTCTTTAGACTTGAAACTTATCCTTGTTTGCTTTCCAAATTGACATTCCTTGCACACAGTACTTGCAAGCTTGATTATCTTGGGAATATCTCTTATCACATGTAAAGAGTTGGTCTTCACAAGATTGTCAAATTTAGTGTGTCACATTCTCCTATACCAAAGCCAGCATTCAGTTGCTTGTCTAAGAAGACAATTTCTCCCATTTACATCCCTTAGACTGTATATGTCACCATTTGTCCTAGATCCTTCTGCAACCAAATTTCCAGACTACTTTTTCTGATTTCACATCCTCTTTCATTGAATATGAGACTATATCCATGTTTGTGTATCTGACTCACACTGAGGGGTGATCCCACAATACTGGTTTACAATTCCGTTGAGGAACGAAAAATTGCAAAAACACTCCCATGGAAAAAAAAATTGTTTTTAGGGGTTTGCATGAACTGGGGGTTCATATGGACCCAAAAAGGGTTCGCTCAAACCCCCCTTCGACCGAACCCTCTTTAATGATGGGACCCACTTTTTGCATGTTGTCCAAAATGAAAATAAAGGGAAATTTTGAAAAAAGGGGGGTTCGATCGAACCCCCCTTTGAGCGAACTCCTTCTCTCAAAGGGTCAAGCGAGGTTCACTCGAAGGGGGCTTCGAGCGAACACCTAGTTTTCCCCCTTCTCCTTCTCTTGCACCAAATTTCTATAAAAAATTTCCTTTCGAAGCTCGGGTTGAGGATGAACATGGATGAGACTTCACAGACCCAATTGGATGATGGTAGTCCTCAAAACGAGCTATCCATCGAATATAATTTTAATATGTTTTGGTTTTATTATGTATCTTTTTTTAGTTTGATTAAACATAGGTTTTTCACCGAAAATCAAACTCTATGCTCTGCACATGTGGAAAAATAGCAAATTATCAAAAAAAAATTGAAAAATATCAGTGCATTACATATTGATGTCCTTGATCCAACAAAAGAAATTGAATTTTGATACATACAAAAAAGGTTATGGTTTAGCCAATAAATCATTTCTAAATTGTAACTGGTTTGACTTTGAAACTTAATTAAGAAAAAAATAAAAATTAAATGCTATGGAACCAATTACATGCACTAGATATTGTAGTTACGAATCTAAATTCAAAAAAAATAGAATTTTATCCTTCATGAAAAAAAGTTGTGTTAGCTAGTAACGTCACTCTTTAAAAATAGTGTTTACTATTAAAAACTAGTTTTCGAAGGAGATGGAAAAAGAAGTGCAATCTAATTCCAAAAAAATTGAAAAAAAAAATTTAGAATCTACAAACAAAATGTCACAAATCACTAGTTTGCATCATCTTCAAATTTCTCATGGTTTAGCCACTATAGGTGCTTAAAAGTGAAGATTTAGTTTAAAAAAATCAGTTCAATGTCCAATTTGGCCAAAAATTGTAAACTTGTATTGTGGGATCACCCTAAGAATATTGTGCCTAAGACCTTTAACATAAAAAAATATCTTTTGTCCTATGCTTTCCATCAATACTTATTGTACCTTTTCCACAAATCTGCACTAAAGTATCATCTACAAGCTTGACTATACCTCCATTCCACTTCACAAGCCTGATAAACTTGCTTTTATCCCCTATCATGTTGTTGGAACAACCACTATCAATCACCCAGGAATTTGCCTCACCTGTTGCATGAAAATAATTACACACAACTTTTCAATCTTCAATCTTCTTAGCAGCCAAAAATAAGATTTCATCTTCATTATCCGGACCACTAGATTCATCATCCTTTGAAGAGCAAGAATCTTCCTTGGAGTAGAGACTTTTCTTGAACTTATTTCTTCTAGGCTCTTTGTTTCTCTTTTCAGAATCTTTCAAAGGAAATTTAGAAGAAAAATGACCAACTTCTCCACACTTAAAATATTTGAAAGGTAGCTTACATTTGTACTTGTCAATACCCCTAGATTCAACTTTCTTACAAAGTTTGCTTCTTCTTCATCGATGTCACTACTTAGATCAGTTGCATCGTACATCTCCTTCTTACTATCTTTAAAAGTTACTTCCTTCTTTGAATCTTCTTTGTCAAACTCTCTCATTTCAAATGCAGCGAGGGCACCATATAATTGATCCATTGAAAGTTTATCTAAATCTCTGGCTTCATCAATAAATGATACTTTAGGACTATAAGCTTTAGGAAGAGATATCAGTACCTTTTTTACCACCATTGATTCTTCCATTTCTTCACCAAGTCCTCTAATTGCATTTACCACTTCATCTACTCAGAGAAAATAACCTGCAATATATTCATCCTCTGACATTTTTAGATTCTCAAACTTGCCTCTGTAGATCTACAAGTTGGCTTGTTTTACGTTGACATCTCCTTCATATATGCCAATGAGCTTTTCCCATACCTCTTTTGTTGTTTTTTAGTGCATTAATTTTACAAGATCAAAATCTACTAGCCCACTCAAGATAGCATTCTTAGTTTTTTCATTATTCTCATAGGCCCTAATCTCTACCAGATCAGTTGGAGGAGTAGCAAGAACAACATAACCATCCTTGACTGATTTCCAAACACCAAACCCTAAAGATGATAGATAGGATTCCATCCTGAATCGCTGGAGAAAGAAAAAATTGTTCCATCAAACCTAGGCACCTTGTAAGACCCTTCTTGTGCCATCTCGGATCTACCTCAAGTTGTTAGACTTCTTCTAAGGAACCAAGCTCTGATACAAATTTTTGAACATACATCAGAATACTGAGAGGGGGGTGAAGCATTGTTTTGTCAAATCTCAAAATGTTTGGAACAAAAGAAACTTCAAACTCTATCGCATAAGAAAGAACATGAAAGATAGAAACAATGCACAACACAACACAACACCAGATATATGTGGAAAACCCCAAAGGGGAAAAACTACGATGAGAAATGTTGCTAGGAGCTATTGTCCTAATCTAGCCTCACAAATTATTAAGAGTTACAACTTTGTTTTAGGGCTACAACCCAAGGAAGCTACTGCTCCTTGAATTTAGGTTTTAGGGTCACTCCCAAGGAAGCTATAACTCCTTGGTCAAAGTACAAACTTAGGAATGATTATAGAATGACATTCCTTCCACTGTCTAAAACTAACAATTAGGCTTAATACTTTTGATGATTGCAATTCTTCTTTTTCACTTCTACAAATGTCTTCAAATGTCTTCTCTACAGCTTACTGGCTCACTAGTTTCAACCTTCAAAAAAAAATTCCTTTGGTTAACTGTCTCTAGCAAACAATTAATCACCTTCTTCACTTCCCTTCTATCACAAAAATATGTTCAAGATGAAACTAGACAAGAACTTACACTTTTGCTCTTTCTCTTTCAGTCACTTGTGTAATTTTCATTATGTCGCACACATCTCCCAACCTAGATCAACTAGGTTTACAATTTATACATGATATTAAATTGATTACAATTCACATGTCGACCTACAATAAAAAATATTACATTTGCAAGTCAACCAAAGATAAAATAATCAACATGAAACGTGTAGAGGGTAAGACCCAAAAGACTAAACACAACAACAAGAAGAGGAACACACCTTGTGGATTCCAACACATGCTTAACCTAGTCTTAAAAAATTATTCATAGCTTTGGTCTTCTATGAGCATCATCCACACGCTTCGTAAATTCAAATTAGGTTGGCCTTAAGCAAGAAAATATGAAACTTGTAGCATGTCAACCTTCACAACATTGGTGAGACACATGAATGATAAAACATCATTTGTGCTTCTTCTAGATGAGCTGACATGGCCCATACAACACCTTCAAACACTTCATAGACTTTGCGCAATCTTGAGCTTGTGGCGCACATCGTAACATACCATAGTTGGCTAGGAAAAAGCATAACCCAATGGAACATCCATTCTGGACCACAACCAATTTCAGAGAAGCTAGAAAACACCTTGTAGAACAACAACAATCATCACATGATATTCAGGAACACTCACATTCATCCCTTTCACAAATTCATGTAGTAGCGAGTTGGCGCAAGCCAACAAATAATGAAACTAGTCACCGAACAACACAATCCTATTCTTTGTCATCTTCAACTTTCTCTGCAAAAGGATTAATGACATGAAACTTTGGATATACCACCTTCACAAAAAATTGAGCTTAACTTTTGAACCACACAACCAAGTCTACAAATGCAGAGCCAACCTTTACACCACTGAGAACAACATCACAAAAACAACATAGTCCTAAAACTGTCACTTTTTAAAACACATTTCCAGTAACCCAGAAGAATTGAAACTTGGATCACACATGCCCTAACAAAAATGAAGCTATCTTCCAAACTGTAGGAGTAAGACACCATTAACAGAGAAATGTGGAGCATTTCTCAGACTCTGACAACCAAATGGCCAGACATCAACTCTCTTTTGACATCAATGACAACCAAACTACAACATCATACATGTGCCAAAGTTGCCTTAGACACTCTTCTACTCTTCATATGATCTTCTGATGAAACCGCACAAACTGGGATACAAAATTTCATCACCTCTTTATTTTACACTTGCAACCAATTTTTCTTCACACTGGTGTAATTCTACTTGATATAACTCACTCAATGCATCCGCACAACAAAGAAATATATACATGACATTGCATTTACACTCTTCCATGTCGGTCAGGGATCCGCAAAAAGTTAGGATGACGTAAGGTGGACCTAAATTCAAATTGCATGAAACATGTAACAAGTCGGTCCAAAATCAAATTTTATTATTGCCAAACAAAACATGATGTTGTGCGCTACCAAAAGAACTTTAACCAGGTCCTATTTTAACACCACACACAAGATTTGAATTTCACATGCATCTAGCCATTATAGCACAAGCCTTGAACACCAATTAGCTGACATGCAGACACAAAGAACCTTCTATCACTCCAAACTTTCTGCATGTTGAACATATCCTTTGAAAACTCTAGAATATGATATAACAAGTGTAGGCATACTCTCCTTTCAAATCACAAATCCTACAACATCTCTAGAAGGGAGACTTGAGAAACACAAAACCTAATAAATATTGAACTGAAACATTCTAGTACAGTCTTCCAGACCACCACTGCCATAGTGAATAGATACATGCATGATATTGCAAGCATACAACAATCACATCAACTCCTAGAAGGTAGTCACTCCTCAATAAAACTAATTTAGTGATATGATTGATATGATAGTACAAATTTCAACACAAATATGTATGCAACCATATTGAACTTTTGACACACAACATACTACCAAAAATATAACATATATTTTTTGCAAATATTTGCAAATCAAAATGATAAGTCAAGGGGAATATAATGATAGTTCAAGTACTCCTTGACACAATGACAACCTTTGACATTAAACCTCTTTGATCAATGACAACCTTTGACATCAATGGCAACCTTTGTTCAACAAACCACACCTTTGGTATGCAAAAAGAGGTATTGGGAGGTCTCTTTCAAGGTTTCTCAACTTGGGCACACTACTTCTTTGGCTCAATTGGAGGCACATTTGGATGCAAAGTAAAGATTTAATTTCTTGTACTTGAATTTGGTTTCCACGCTTTGTTTCCTCTTGTTCGCAATATCTACCAGATATTTTCATTTGTATTTAAAATATCCTCATGCATAATATGAACACTTAAAATAAAAATTATATCTTTGAAAGTGTTATTAATCTTATCATAAAAAAAGTTAATTGACATGACTCCACACAAAAAAACTATTGCAATAGGTGTGTCATACAACTTGTATTCTAATGCTCATAAATATTTATTTAATGATATTTAATTATTTTTAAGCCCTCATAAAAAGTAGACATCCCAATTTGAGGTGGCATCTTCGACCACGTGTTAGATATCTCATGACGTGTGTAAGAGGTTGTAAGATCATCTAACTTGTCAAAGTATCTTACGGCATTATAAAATATAAGATATTATTATGACAAATTTTATGATGCAAAAGAGTATGTAAGAAGGGAGTTACAAAGTGGATTCGAAATATTGATCAACTTATGATGTGTAAGTATGACACATCTTAAAACATCTTTGGAAAGGTTGAATAAGTCCAAATGGGACATTCAAGTTTGGTGGGTATTTTATGATGTGTAAGGAATATGTTATTCCTAACTCGTTGACTCGTTCATCTCAAGTGATGGGATTCCTCATGGTGATTTGGACCATTTTTGGGTGTGGTGTTCACCCATGGTTTTAGGAAACATTCATGGTTTGTGGTTTGGGCTTGGCTTATATATTTGGATGCTTGGATGAAGATGTAGTAGACTTGTAACTTTGTTGTTAAAATTTCTCCAAACAAAGTTGGTGTGACATAGGGGGTGGATACTCAAACTGTATTATAACCATTGTATTGTTGGTGACTAAATAATACATTGAAGCTTCTTTTGTTGCTAGAGTTTTTTCTTGAAAAAGTTTTCTTAGGGTAGATCACCATGTTATCTCTGCTTAATGGTTGCATGTTATTACATATGTGTTAATCTTTATGAAATTATTGAATCTTGAATTAAAGTGCACATATCTTCTCCAAAGATTAGTGTAGCAAGTGTTTCACTTTATCCAACTTCCTTTCGCAAATAACTCTACCAACATGAAGTGACCAACTATTAAATTCTTGCTCCTAATTAATTCAGCAAGTATGATTTAAAACCACTCCATCTTTCAAATATCTATAGATTATAGTTTAATAATTAAATAATTCTTTAAGTTAGAATCATGAATTAAAGACTTAAAATTTAGTAAGATCCTTTCAACTTTAAATAATAATATTTTTTTCATTTAAAACATTCAAAAATCCAATGTTTTTTAATTATTAGTATTATTAAACAAAACTGGAGAGACCACAAACTATAAACCTTAATCCCTGTCCCAAAAGAAACTAAATCTCAGAGCCCAAATGTGATCGACACGTTACACAACGCCCATGTGCAGAAGTGAGTAAACTGATTGAATACAGTGACATGAAATGTTTCTGATGGCAAGTGTGCAGCCGTGCTCTAAATCCCTACCAAATCTCTGCACAAAATATTCTTAGAGCACCCTCGAAAGCTAAAACCCTAAACCTGCCCCGAAAATATATTGAAAATCATGAACATAATCAGAAGAACGTGGAGAGGCATCGCCATGGCTGAGCAAAGTAAGAGGAAAGAATGGCAATGGCAGGCTTGGCGGTTGAAGAGCAGCGGTAAATCCAACATAAAATTTCGTACGAAAGACCACGCCTTCGATGACTACATGGAAGTGTGCAAAAAGGTACGAAAAGTGGTGAAATTCCAGAGCATAATTTTGTCGCAACCAGAGCAATCCATCTGTGTCGCCAAGCTGGACACGCTTGGGCGCCGGTTGGGTCTCAAAATGTACGAGTCCGGCCGCTTCGTGCTCAAATATCCCCACATCTTCGAGGTTTTTGAGCATCCAGTTCAGCGACTCCTGTGGTGCAGGTTGACCCCCAAGGCGATGGAGCAGATCCAAGAGGAAAGGGCCGCCTTGATTGCGCTCGAACGAGAGTCTGTTATCAGGTTGGTTTTCTTTCTTCTCTGCGTGACTATTTGCACTGCAATTAGAGTTCTGTGTGTCGAATTTGGGGCCGATAAGGTCCATTTTCAGTTTCCGCGTGCGGATATGTCTGCATTGGAGTTGCTTTTTCGGTACTTATATCGATTTAGAGCTAGAATTTGAGTTAAGGTACTTTTGTTGCCAGCGTGTTTGGTGAGTCCTTTAGTTTGGTAGCGTAATTTGGGGTTATATATGCCAGATAACGGCCAATCAGGCCCAGTTTGAGTTTCCGTGATAGGGTACATTGGAGTTACTTTTTCAGTATTAGTATCGATTTAGACCTAGAATTCGAGTTAAAGTACTCTTGTTGCCAGTGCTCTTCGTGAGTTTTTTAGTTCGTAGCATATTTATGGCAATGTGTGGCAAATTAGGGCCAAGTAGCTCCAGTTTCAGTTTCCATGCTAGGGTATACCTTCTTCGGAGTTGCCTTTTCAGTGTTGGTACCAAACTAGAGCTAGAATTTTAGTCACGGTACTTTTGTAGCGAATGCTTTTGGTAAGTTTTTAATTTTGCAGTGTAATTGGTGTTGTAAATAGAAATTGAGAAACAGCAAACGGAGAAACAGCTGAACGACTCACTATACCTTATTGATCAACAGTAATTAGCAATACATAATTATACATTCAACAAACTTAACAACCTTCCTATAATTAGGCTAATAGATATGACAGCTATCTGAAGCCGTTTGACAACAAACTAGGAATAGTGACAGCAAACTGAACTTTACATATAACAAATTGGACACCTCAACAATATTCGATGACACATACACATAACACCTCAGACTATTGAGCATCTATCTATGCTCTGCTGCATCCCTCCCTGTCTTCAAAGTGTTGGCCTCTTCAAAATAGGACAAGTGCCTCATCTTCAATGAATTCATCACCACTATCAATATTTGGTGGTTCTTCAACAATGGCTATATTTATTAATTCCTTAAGTTTCCCTTTGAGAAGATCGCTTGCACGGATTTTTCAACTAATTGTTGTATGCCCTATTTTTCTAGAGTAGTCACATTCGATCTCACTCTTACCTAACATTCTCTTTCCATCCTTTTCTTTGAATATAATGCAAACTCTTGCTGAGTATCTCCTCCTGAATCTCTTACAATTGCTCTCTTTTCTTCAACTAAGAGCATTTAAGTCATGTCCTCTAAAGTTTGTGAAGGCATTTGACTGAGAGTTAAAATAACATTGCTATATTTTGAAGGCAAACTATTTAACAAGATGGCTTTAGCATCCTCTTTATCTACCACAACATTGACTTCTGCTAGTTGTTTAATGAGAGATCCAGGTTGTTTATGTAATTAGACATAGTAATTTCATTAGACATCTTGAATCTAAATAATTGCAGCTTCAGAGAGAACTTTGCATTTGTTGCTTTTGCTTCAAACAACTTATTTAATTCATCCCAGATTTCTTTAGATGATTTTTCCAGATCAACATAATGTAATTTTTCATCTCTACTTTCCCACTCAATCTTCCTTTTAGCATATGTAGGTACTACTTCTGTGCCATTCGCTATACCCTATAAATTTTTGTTCATCAATTCCATTTGTATTTTCACCTTCCATGTGTGAAAATTATGACCATTAAGTTTTTCTAGAGGTGTTTCCATTTTCAGAAAATTCTGTAAAAAAAAATTATGTATTTTGAGAAAAATACCTTTGTAAATGTTGTTTGATCTTCAAGAGAAAATTATTCTCTTTCCTTTTGCACTGCACCTTAACCAATCGCAGCAGCAAATTTACACACCCTTTACACAAAGTTCCTTTCACCTTTAGACTGGGCACAAACAAAACATGGAGATTAAATAGTGGCGCCAGCTTCTTCTCTAAATCAGTGCTGCTCTTCTTGTAGCCAAACTCCTCCTATCTCTTCCACTACTCAGACTATGACTTCCAAGTTTCAACAGAATAGACATTTTTTTTTTTAATAGACATAGCACGACTTGGATGTAGCTTTGATCATAGTTACAGAAATCTGGGAAAAAACCCGATTAAGCCCAATTTTTAAAAAATCTGCAGGCTGGACGATTTTTTCCCCAAATTTTTCCTATTTCAAACTGCAAAATTGCCAAAAAAATGTGTTTAAAACCTGCAAAAAAATCCGAATAAAATCATGCTGATTTTCGCGCGAAAAAAAACCATGAGACCATAGCTGGTTGTTTAATGTTTACTATTATGCTTTGATAGATTTTTTCCAAGCATCCATAGCTTGTTCAAAAGTACTTGTTTTAGGCTATTAGCCATAGCAGCAAGGCAGTGAACTGTTTGATAAAATGCTTTGGTAGACATGTATGAAAAATGTGGTAGCATAGACAAGGCAGTGAACTGGTTGAAAAATTGCCTCAAAGAAATGTGGTTGCTATTGATTGTCATGGCATTCCATCACCGTGAGACCACATTTCTTTGAGGCAATTTTTGATTCAGACAATGAGTGGATTGCTGGTGATGAATTTCTCGAGGCTGAGGATTTTGAGATCCTAGTGGAGTCCAACTTTGATACTCATTTGACTGAACAACTTAGGAGAGACAAAGCCCTAGGAGCTTCATTATCAGGACCTGCATCCTTCTAGCATAGCTCTATTTATAGTAGCAACTAGCAAGAGTCATTGGCTACTTTTGATTTTTTGAAACTTTGTACTCAGTTTATAGGTTGACTTTGTACAAATTATATCACAATTGAAATTTTGTCATCTATCAGTTATGCATTGTGAACTAATACTTTGAAAGATGTGGAATGCAATGTAATCAGCGATATGAATATAAACAACAAAATCTATTTTCTATGATTCGTTAGTTAAACTCTCTATTTTATTTGCTCTCTATAAGTCTATTGCTGTGGAAATGCCTTTCAATTAAAAAAAAACAGTTTTTGTCTCTTATTTTACAATTTTTTACATTTTTTTAAAAATCCGATTTTTTCCTGGTTTTTTCAAAAAATCTTGAGCTTTTGGTTTGCCGATTTTTTCCCCAAAAGATTTTAGTTGCTATGGCTTTGATACCAAAATAGAATTTTAGAAACAGCTGAACAACTCATGATATTTTATTGATCAAAAATAATTAGCCATATGTATTTATACATTCAAAAAACTTAACAACCTTCCTATAATTAGGCTAACAGATATGAAAGCTATCTGAAGCCGTTTGACAACAAACTAGGAATAATGACAGCTAACTGAACTTTACATATAACAAATTGGACACCTCAACAATATTTGATGACATATACACATAACACTTACTAACAGTACTTGTTCATGTTGGAGTGTATGTTCCGACAGTTGTGTATGCCAAATTGGGATCAATTAGGCTCTATCTGAGTTATTATGTTAGAATTTTAAATTATTTTTAAGTATTGGTTTAGATGTAGAGCTGGTTCTAAGTCACAGTAGTTTTATTACAAGTATTTGCCAATTATACTTAATGCATTGGTGTAATCGGCATTATGTATGGCAGGTGGAATTTGAGTTATAGTGTCAGGTTATATCCACCTTGGAGTAGACTTTTTTCTCTTTGCCGATTTTTAAATAGAGTTTGACTCTATGTTACCTGCCTTGGATTAGTTGTATTCTTTTTGTCAAATTTTAAAGAGATTTTGACTTTGAGTTACCTACCTTGGATTTGTCTGTTTAGTATTGGTTTTGTTCTAAGTTTTCTATCTTGGTTCTGGTTCATTCGGTTCACAGATTTAGTGAAGAAAAAAAATTGGGGTTGGGTTCATCCGTACAAAAAACATGTAAAAATCATATATATATATATATATATATTTATATATTAAAAGCAAGAATTAAGATTAGAATACATAGCATCATATAAATAATAAAAGCACCATAAACTTGAATGTCATTTAATACATAAATAATAAATATTATAAAATTATCATTGTTCAAACTTCAAGTTTAATATTAAAATAATAATATCAAGTTCAACAGTTAGTTTTAATCATGAAATGGATTTTTTAAATCATCAATATCATCATCATTGACATTAGATGATGTGGGAACATTAGATGAACCACAAATAGTGCCAATGCCACTGCCACTTGCATTAAAAGTTTGTTGGCTTTCAAACTCCTCAAGTACAAAATGTTCAAAAGTGAAAGCATCAAAGTCAGTATGCTCTGGCTCTATATCCCACAACTTCATATCCCCTTCCTTGTAGCCATGTTATTTGTGTGAAAGGAGGCACAAGTTGGAATGCGCATACACTAAGTTCTTTGCTCTTTTTTGAGAGCAATTTATTGCACTTTATTGAGTGGATGAAAGAATATGTGCTCCAATTCCTCTCAGATATAGATGAACGAGCAACCTATGAAGACAAAGTAGAGAAATAAAGTTATACATTGTAAAAATAAAAAAAATTATAAATTATAAATGGAAGTTGAAATTTCAAAGACTAAATAAAAATTTATTAAACTTGTGATAGAACTTTGATTGCGAGAGGTTGTATGTGTTGGAATTGTTGGCCATGGAAGTACCACCAACTGTGAGCATCCTTCTTAAACTTATCATGAATAGCCTCAATGTTTTGACCATTTGAGTATACAAAATCAATGAACTCACTTGTGACTACACCTTGCATATTAGGATTAGGGAAGCCCGAAAGAGTATACAAAATACTGCTTTGTGCCCTTCAACAACTTCAAATCTTTATATGGGGCAACCCTTGTTGGTAGAGAAAGAATCTTAACACTTTAGTATTTTGGACTCAATGCAAAAACAAAAAGATGTAGTGGGGTGGTCATTATGTTCCATTTTTCTTCAATAAATGTGTGCATTTGTTTGAAGAAAGTTTCTTCAAGGTCTTGCTCTTTCGCATTTATGATGCCCTTTATCTTTTCAATCATTGAGTTGATGCCATCATATATTTCTCCCAAACAAAGCTTGTCCATGTCAGTATAACAAATCATGCTCAAAATGGGCTCAGTGAGACTAGGTAAATACTCCACACGATCCCACCAAGAGTCATCTAGGATCATCCACTTAATATTTATTGCCCTCTTAGTGTTGTTTTGCCTCCATTGGACCAATTTTGGCTAATCACCATGCTAAAAAGTGCCTCTTGAACTTTTACAAGTCATCTCAAGATGATTGTGTTAGAGGCAAAACAAGTCTCAACAACCTATTCGAAAATAAAAAATAAAATAATTAAAAACAAACTCTAAAGAAGAGTTAGTATACATAATTAAATTATTGTTAGTTTTAGGATCAGAAATGAAAGCAATCAGAAAATGCAACACATAAGACAATGAACACAACAAGATACCTTGGGAAAACCCTCCTACTCGAGGGAGAAAAACCCAACAAATATATTGCTTATATATTCAAGGAATAATAGCAGAAATCTGCTTACAACTCAGGCACAGCACAATGCCGAATTTGATACAATGAATAATAGCACCTCTCCTAGATGCGAAGATACAAAATGAATATATTTCTCCTTGAAATATATATGCTGTAACAATATGATGATCTGCTGCTCAAGTGCAAACTTCTTCTAGGAATGCGAATTATGATGAATGAACTTGATGATCAAATGAGATGATCAGCACCTTTTATACAAAACAATGTGACTCTTCATGAGGTCGGCCTCATTAAGAAATAGCAATAATTAAATAGGTCAGCCACATTAAGGAAGTCGACCCAAATGAATTATAATATGTTGCCAAGTGAAGCCCCTCTTCACTTTAATAAATGCAATAAATAAATAGCCGTTAGGCTATATGAAATTTATTGTTCAACAAACAAGGTGGAAGTATGTAGCTCGAAGCTACAACATCAACACTCCCTCTTAGCTAGGGAGGAATACTTACGATACACAGTGATGGAATCTCTCAACATGACACCCACAATGGCTACACCCATATGTGGAAAGGAACACATCACAGAGTCACTCAACGTGATATCAACCATCATGGCTACTCCCATGTATGGCAAGCATATGTGCACAAGTGCCCATCACGGAATCACTCAACGTGATGTCGTCATCTCATCATGACGTCCACCATGGCTACTCCCAGAGGGTGGATAAACACAAGTGATGTTGTCATGGACTCACTCAACATGACATCCACCATGGCTACTCCCAAAGGGTGGATAAACACAAGTGATGTTGTCATGGACTCACTCAACATGACATCCACCATGGCTACTTCTAGAGGGTGGAAACAAGGGCTTTCACCTCAAGTTTCTCTCACAGAGAAAGATGCATTAAACAAGGGCTTACACCTCAAATTTCTCTCACAGAGAAAAATGCATTAGACAAGGGCTTGCACCTCAAATTTCTCTCACAAATTAAAATGCATTAAAGCAAATCACAGAAGATCACTGAAGCTGAGTCTCCTTCTCAACTAGGGCTTCATTCTCCACAATACCAAGCTTGTCTCGAAAGTACACAAACTTTACTCTGAAGAGAGGCTTGGTGAGAATTTCAACCGTCTGCTCATCAGTGCTAATGTATCTCAACTGGATAGCTTTCCTCAATACCATATCTTTGATATAGTGGTATTTGATCTCAACATGTTTAGTCATGAAACACTAGATTGACAGAAAGTTTCACACAACTTTGATTGTCACAATGAATGATAGTTGGCTCCAATGATTGTCCAACCAATCCTGCAAGGAGCTTCCGAAGCCACACTGCTTCTTGAGTTGCTACACAAGCTGCAATATACTTGGTCTTTGCGGTGCTTCAGTGCCACTGAAGACTGCTTCCTTCTACACCAGGAGATCATCGCAGACCCTAAGCTGAAACAACATCCAAAGGTGCTCTTCTGATCAGCAACACATCCTGCCCAATCAGAATCAGTATAACCATGCAACTTCAAGTCCACACCAAAAGAATATCTAAAGCCATACCCAACTGTGCCACGCAAGTATCTTAGGATATGCTTTGCTGCAACTAGGTGTATTTGCCTTGGTTCACACATGAACTGACTTAGTGTACTCACTGCATAGCAAATATCTGGTCTAGTATTGACTAGATACATCAATGATCCAATCAATTGCCTGTACATAGCAGGATCCACCAGATCTGAACTAGCTGCCATGGATTTGCAATCCATCATACCAAATCTCTTCAAGATGTCTATAGTATACTTTCCTTGACTTAGAATGATCTCATTAGGCCTTTGCCATACTTCTAATCCAAGGAAGTAATGTATATATCTAAGATCCTTCATCTCAAATTTAGAAGCTAACTCCTTGCATTTGATAATGAGATGTTCTTCTCCAGTAAGAAATAGATCATCAAAATAAAAAACCAAGATTAATGCCTCACCATTAACTACCTTGAAGTATAGGTTTGAATCTACATCATTCTTGAAGAAAGAGTGATATTCTTCAGCCATGGCATCCTTCCATACTTGCTTACTTGATGCTTCCTCAACACTGGAAGGCTCAACTTTTATGATATGACTCATTAATGTAACATAACTTGGAAATTGCTGTGGTCTTTTGCTTTCTAGGAGCTTCAAACCTTTCTGCCTCCTGCATTGTTTGCCTAGCTCATAGAGGTCTCTTTCGACCTACGACAATATCTCTTGGCCCATCAGTATGTTCCAAAAGGCTCAACTAGATCACCATCCTCTTCTGGTTCAGTAGACTCCCTCTGAGTCTCCAAGTTCTTGCATCAACCTCCTGACCTCCTCGTCCAAGGTTGCCTCTGTTGGTTTGCCAGACTCCCTCTGAAGGTCAATTCCTCCTCTTCGAAGAAACTGATCATAATGACAACCTGAATAGGTTCTTCCTCTTCGAGAGATGTCTTCAGCCACCAACTCAGTCCCCTGGCTGCAAGCTGTGTCTCCATTCTTCAGCCTACAGGATGCATCAAGCTCTTCTTCTCTTGAAAGCAATCTCTTACGCTTCTTGGTCCGTCCTGAAGGCATTAAGGAGAGATTACTAATAGTTCATAGAACTCAACTATCCCGAAGAGAAATACCAATGCTAGAAGCATACATGATTTACTATCTCAATGTTATAGCATGATTTAATAACTACATAAAAAATTCATGAACATTATTCAACCATGAAATACTTATCTCATTGAAATCAGAATCTCCTTAAGTGTTGTACTTAGACGTTTTTCAGGTCTGCACTTATCTTTCCTAGGATTTGCTCATAATCTCTCAATAATTTTTTAGATCTTCTTCACATAATTCTTCACAAAAGTAAACTCAAAAATAAAACTTTGATGCTAACAACTCATGCAAAGACGTCTCTCACAGCGCTTCCATATATAGCATGACACCAGACTTGGAAAACATATAGTATCACAACAAACTTGACTTAACATTGCTTCTACAAACGATTAGACTCAAATTTAAAGCAATGTACATTGTCAACACTTACGATTGAGAAATAATACATAAAACAATCACCATGGCATAGTGAATATATAAGGCTCAAATGAACAAGGCAACTCCCACACTCTAAGGCATACAGTAACTTCAAGACTTCAATATATTTCAACTCATCTCAGCCCATGACCAGCAAAATGAAGTGAATTTTGATTCTCACACCCTCACACAGTCCGACTCCATCACATTCTTTCCATGGCACTTACACAAACTCAGTAGCTTTACCCGTGCCTTCTATAATGTCAAAGATTGACAACCTCAAAAGCCTTCAAAACTAATTGTATACTGCTCGCAGCCAATATGATGAAGTTCGTCTCAAGGTCTGCATTTGAATCTGCTAGAATTGCTTGGACAAATCTGATCAGATCTAAACCCGCTCTGATACCATGTTAGTTTTGGGATAAAAAATGAAAGCAATTAGAAAATGCAACACATAAGACAATGAACACAACAAGATACCTTGGGAAAACCCTCCTCCTCGAGGGAGAAAAACCCAACAAATATATTGCTTATATATTCAAGGAATAATAGCAGAAATCTGCTTACAACTCAGGCACAACACAATGTCGAATTTGATACAATGAATAATAGCACCTCTCCTAGATGTGAAGATACAAAATGAATATATTTCTCCTTGAAATATATATGCTGTAACAATATGATGATCTGCTGCTCAAGTGCAAACTTCTTCTAGGAATGCGAATTATGATGAATGAACTTGATGATCAAATGAGATGATCATCACCTTGTATTTATACAAAACAATGTGACTCTTCATGAGGTCGGCCTCATTAAGAAATAGCAATAATCAAATAGGTCGGCCACATTAAGGAAGTCGGCCCAAATGAATTATAATATGTTGCCAAGTGAAGCGCCTCGTCACTTTAATAAATGCAATAAATAAATAGCCGTTAGGCTATATGAAATTTATTGTTCAACAAGCAAGGCGGAAGTATGTAGCCCAAAGCTACAACATCAACAATTATGACTTAAATAACTAAGGTTTAAAAAAATAAAATTTTGAGTAATTAAAGTGAAATTAAAATCTAAATTTTAATACTACTTCACTTACCTTCAATAGCTCCAATTTTGAAAATGATTTAAAAGTGCCTTGCAACATGTAGTGGTTGGTGATGAACATTTGGATGTCCTCAACCTTTGCATACAACTCTTTGATCCAATCAATTTTATTCCCAATATTTTGTAGCATAAGATTGAGAGAGTTGACAACACATGGTCCTATCCAAAAGATGTGTGAATAGTGGTCCTCAACTAGCAACCTAGTAGCTCTGCAATTCTGTGTTGTTTGTGTGATGTAGGAAACTGGATCTAGGGCCTAAATCACACCTTTTCACACATCATGTTTCAAGGGATACAAAAATGATCATAAAAGGCCACTTGGCTACTATCCTCAAGGAAGAGCCAAAATGGTTGATCAAGGTTTTGGTCCCCTTTAGGAGAAATGTGGGGATTAGGAATTGAATTGATTTGATTTTGTAAACCAGGTCAACTATGCAACTACAACAAATTGACGTGAATACACATTGAATTGATAAACAAAAACTGAGAACAATAGAGCAAAGAGCAAAGACAAAGGAATCTGACATTCAAATATGGGCTGAAACTGTTTGGTCAGAGGCATGGGCGCCCTAGATTGAGAATAATGCTTTATGGAATCTTTGAACAAGTATTAGTGGGTTATAGTTTGTAGGTGCTTCCCTATTAGACTTAGCTTCAAAACTTCGTTTGTTGATGGATAATTGCTTTTTTCCTAATTTGATGGATGAATGTGCCTTGAATGCTTGATCTTGATGTCGAGTCTTCAATCTTCTCCAAATCCATTTCAAATTTGTCGCTTGCAAGAAAGAGAGGAGAGAAAGGGTTGTGCCGTATAGGGGCTTGTCTGAGTCAAACCTTGTTTTGGTTTTTCCACCTCCACAACGGCTATGATGATGTTAGATAAAGAGTGATTACCCTAGGTTGGGCAGAGGCAAATGGATAAAACAAATGATAAATCACAAGTGTTGTAACTTACCACTCAAATCTGCTTTCCTTGATGGATTGAAGTCATGTTACACATCTTATGCAAGGAGAATTTGTTGCTTGATTGAAGGTCCTACAAGTGTTAGTACTCACAAAACAATGAACATAACATATGAAACAATCTTACATGATACATTGTTGACATGAATCTTGATTGATGAAAATGCTATAAAATGATGCTTATTTTGCCCTTGAATTGCCTTGATTGCTTTTTAGGATGCCCAATTGCTCAAAATTCCATTAGGTGTTCAAATGGTGAAAAAGACTTATATTTATATGCATTTCTTCATTTCCTACAATAGTTATTTTGAAAAGATGACAAATAAATTTAAATTTGTAAATATAAAAATGTCGACAATAAAATATTAGAAATTGGGCCAAAATAGGGTGGTCAAGGGCGAGGGCACCCTAGACTAGACCTATTTTGGAATTTAAGTTGTCGTTAAATAAATAATTAATTTTAATTCTCAATTTTGTCTTGATTTTCCAAGAATGATAATAAAACAAGCAAATAATAAGAGCCTAATTGGGTCCAAGCACATAAGGGGGAGCCAAACATAATGTGAAATTGTCAGGGTTGACAATTTACGATGCTATAGTTTGTTATGACTTAAACAACCTTATAGGGTACCATTTCCTCAATTGCTGTGATGATAATATTTACAATAAATTGGCCATCTTTCACTTGCCCCTCACAATCCACAACTCTCATAAACATTGCCCCTTTAGGGGACACTACTATGACATTGATCAAAGGCTGATTTTTAGCATCTTTCCACCCATTGAAAACAATAGACACCCTTGTCTTGACCCATAAATCCCTTATGGGCTTCAATGAATCTTCTACGACCTTGACCTTTTTTTCCTATAAAGTGCCACACACTTTCTCATAACTCAAGCCCCTATACCCTTTTGGAGCCTCATTAAGTTTTTTCACAATTTCTTGCCAATATGGTGATTGAACAACATTGAAAGCCAAATTTGCATAAATACATCTTGCTATTTGTTGATATGCAATCTCTTGAGTTTCATTTTGAAATGCAGTTTTGAAAGGTCCCTTTGGACTTTTGTTCGTAGTGGGCCCTTCACTTTCAGAAGTGGTAAAAAATGGTGGTTCTCTACCACAACATTTGAGATTAGATGGGGGCATTAGAGGCTGTATTCCCTTTAATTTTATTTTTGCTAAAGGATGATTTTCTTTACGGCTTGCTTGTGTTCCATAATATATGCTTTCACTTGCTCCGGTGACTCAAGTACACACCATTCTTTTCAAGGCAAGCTTTGATCCCTTGTCTAGGTATTTCACACAAATGTGCTTTCACTTGACTATATGGACTTGAATATCTAACAACACATCCCCGGAAAATCCAAATATATCCCCACCACCTAGAAGCAGTTCTATTAAATCAACATACCTCCATAGAGGAGAACTCGGATCTATTTTGAATTTAGGTCGAGCTATGGAGCTAGAACTAGCTGCCTTTGTGATTCCTAGGGCAAAAAAATTTATAAACAACACATTCAAAGCAAATAATATTTTTAAAACAAAAAGAAGATATTTAAAACCTAGCTCTTTTGATATATTCAAAGAGTTTGTTTCATGATTGTAAAAAAAAAATGGAGGGAAAAAAATAGAAATAAACTTATCTCTTTGCAAAAATATTGTTCTATGATCTTTGCAGCCAATTCACTTTTGTAAATACATAGGAATGACAATGCAATCGTTGTAGAACCTTCAAAGATCAATCTTTAGCTCCCTTTGTTGATTCAACAAGCAAAAATGAATGTTCAGCCTCTTGGAATGATATTTGTTTTTTGCAATAGAAATGAGCTAAAATGAACTTGTTTTGGTGTTTGATATGTTTTAGAGAAGACTTTTAGAGTTTAAAATCTATTTTAGAGCACCTAGGTCAAAGTCAAAGTAAAAAATTATAAAAGAGTAGGAGATAGATGGGTTCGCCTAGGTTTATTTGAGACGAATCCAACCCAAAAATGTAGGATCTTGTCCAAATCTGTAGGTAGACTGGACCAGTTCACGCACGGGTTTGGTTTGAACTGGATCTAGAACTAATCGGTCAGCAAATAGATCTGATAACATAGCAAAAACATATAAAAATCAGAAGTATATATATTTGCAGCCTAAAATCAGAAATATTAGAGGCATCTATAAATTTTAATGTTCAAGAATATTTATAAGCGTTAGACAATATTAATAAAGTTAATATATCATATTATAACATAATAAGAAGTTAATATAATTATTTATTAGTAATAATAATAATAAATTTTGCAAAATGAGATGTCTAGCTTTACGTTTGCCAATTGTATTTTCTTAAATGTTTCCAATGTCTTTTCAACACATTGTTTTTTTTTTGCACATGCTGCAAGCATGGCATTCCAAGAGACCACATAAATGCCAAACAATTCACATGCCTTGTGTATGCTTCCACACTTGGCAAGATATCTATTAGGGCATTGGCATTGTAGTACTTGATAAAAATCATCTATCAATTTTGCTTTGATGGATATCCATGCCATAGTTCACATACTTGGGCTTGACTTAGACTTGGCAACTTAAAAAGTACTTATTTTTTAATAAAAAATATAAATTTTATGCAAAATACAATTACAAAATGTATCAAATGAGTGTAGGTATCTGGGAGTAGTGCCCCTGTTACAGTACAAGGTGGGGTTGAGGGGCGAAGCCCCTGCCACCAAACCCAAATGAAGGTTTCAAAACCACACAGACCATTATGGTGCACATCATTTTCATAATTTTTAATAAGGCAAAAAGCTTTGTTTTTTGAGAGTAAAAATCACCTTATTTTTTGCATCTACTGCATTTCTGAAAAAGTCTTCAAGCTTCATCAAGAACACCATTTTATGTATATCTAAGTTACCGATTCGCCACTCCCAGCCTCCGGATACGATACGATTCGTACTGGATTCGAAATTCGGGCTCGATTTGGGTCAGATTCGGACAGGATTCGGAATTTTGACTGTGGATTCGCTGCGGATTCGATTCGCCTCTATGGATTTGTCCAGGCGAATCCAAGGCAAATCCAACAAAAAAAGTGCATTTTTTAATTCATTTTTTTATTTTATTTTTACCATAAGTTGACTTCTAAATAATAAAATATTTATTCCAACCCTAATCTTTGCCTCCAAACACATCTAATGATGCTGCTTTTTTTGATGACCCATATGATTCAGATTGATCAATGATCAATAATGGCTGATTGTAAACACTTGACATTTTTATGTTTGCACTTTAATTTATAATTTTATATCATGACATTCAACTTTCAAGTATCACTAATATTTTAATATTTCACTACGAAAGTGGTGATGTATTTTTGCTATGTTATTAGACTATTAATATGGTGGTGTATTCTGAGCTTAATTACTGCTGCAAATATGTATATATTTCTGATTTTTATATGTTTTTTGTATTGCCGTACCCAAAACGTGTACCCAACCCCAAAAAAAAAATTTGCCTGAATCCCGTACCGGATTTGCATACCCGTACCTGAATCCAAAAACAAATCGGTAACTTAGATGTATATTGTGCAATCATTGTATTCCATAATACTGCACATTTTTGAGGCATTTTGTCAAACAGTTCACATGCCTTGTGTATGCTTTCACATTTTGCATACATATCTACCAGGGCATTTCCAACTGCAATATTTGATTAAAAAACCCCTTTCCGTAATGTCTTGATCGATGACCATACCATGATCCAAGGCTCTTATCAATGTACAGGCTGCAGCCTGCTGGTAAAAGTGAACTGATTGGTTTAGTCACCTGTTCATTGCATTTGATAAAACAGTGTCGATCCTTATGAGGATACCTATGTTTTCTGTTAGCTGCAAACAAGGCATTCCATGAGAAGACATCTCATTCTGTTGTTTGTAAATAAGCCTAAAAACAGCAAGGATGAATAATGAATTAAATGCCAAATTAGGAAAACAGAATAAATCACAAAAAACAATGGGTTCCTAGTGGCAGGAGTGGAAGGAGGTGAATTTGGGACAGGTTTGTCCTAGATGGCTCACAAAACTTTTTGTAGAACCCTCCCCCGATCCCCCATCAAAATGAACTCGGATCTGTATCTGGGCTGGGTCGGACCTGAACCAGCAGGTCCAGGAGGCTGAACTGGTAACACAGGTTTTAATGTAGAGTTAAGAGATTGAGTTACTTTCCAGGGAGTAGCCTTTTCATATTGGTTTTGATATAGACTTAAGAGTTAGATTGACATTCCTTGGAGTATCCTTTTTTGTATTGGTTTTGATATAGAGATTGAATTTTAATTGCTTGCCTTGGAGTTAACCTTTTTAGTATTGGCTTTGATATAGAGTTAGAAATTGAATATGGTGCATCTAATGCTGATGATTATCCATAATACCTGAGTCTCTTCCTTAGTCCATAGGTTTTGATCTGCAGGAGTGTTTTGGTTTTGATTTATGAGTTTTTAATTTTTATAGCTAATTATTGTATTGGTCCCTCACGTGGCAGTGACCTTAAAAAAATACTTTTACCTTTATTGTACATAGATGTATTCCCAATCGTATTCCTCTGTGTCATTCATATATTTTCTTTCTCTTTTGCTACTGTACCACAGTAAACCTTCATTGGATTAGCCTTTTGGCTTTGATTTTCATCTAGAGTTTGACTTTGAGTTACAACACATTAATATAATTTAAAATTTTCCCTTTCTTTCTTCCGGAGTATCCTTCAGCTTTGGTTTGGTGTAGAGTTTGGGTGCGATTTACAGGACATTATGTACTTTTCCTTTCTTTCTTTCTTGCTACAATGTTAGAGAATACCTCCTTTGAATTGCCTCTTAAGAATTGGTTTTGATCCTGAATTTTAGTGTGCGTTTCAGGACATTAATATATGTTTTCCCTCCTTTCTTTCTTGCTACGGAGTGAGAGTATTGTTGCTTTGACTTTCTCCCTTTTGCTTTGGTTTTGATCCAGAGTTTGAATTTGACTGATGAGGCATTCTTTTGATTTTTTGCTTCTTTCTTTCTTGCTGTGGTATTAGGGTATATACATTTTGGATTACCCTTTTAGCTTTCACTTTGATGTAAAGTTTGAATTTGAATTGCAAGAAAATTCATATAATTTTTCCCTTCCTCTCTTTCTTGCCATGGTGTGAGGTTCTACCTGGTTTGGATTATCTCTTTGGTCTCAATTTGGAACAAGGGGTTGAATTCGAGTTACAGTATTTCAATTTGTAGCTAATATTTGTGTACTATACATGGATCTTTTCTGAGCCCCATTCTCCCAGCTTGATCACTCATGGAATTTAATTTAGTATCTCTTTTCTTTCTTGCTACAGTATTAGGGTACTTGCTTCTTGCCCCTTTAGCTCTGTTTTTTATTTAGAGTTTGAATTGATGTTATGGTACTTTTGCTATAACAACCTTGTATATTATACTGGTATATTGTGTTCTATTCGCCTCTTTTGGTCAATCATAGACATTAATAATTTAATATGATTATTTCCTTTTGCTACAGCAGAACTAGGGTATTATCCACTTTTGATTACCCCTTTACCTTTTGTTTTGATCAAGAGTTTGAAAATGCGTTTGAGTACTTTTGTAATTAACAATGGTACATTATTTCTGGAGTAAGACTAACCTACTCACAAAGATAAAATTAATTTATTTCATTCAATTTTCCTTTTTTCCAGGCTTCAAAAGCTTATAATGATGGCTGCTGGGGGGAGGGTCTGCTTGGAACATATTTATCATGCTCGCAAAGATTTAGGGCTACCAGATGACCTAGAAGTATCAATAATTCTTAAATACCCCCAGTATTTTCGGCTCACATGTCCAAATCCAAGGGATAAAAATGGACTGATGAAGTATGTGGAACTTGCCCAGCAAGACCCTGGTTTAGCAGTCTGTGCAATAGAGAAGGTTCGAGAGAAGGAGTACAGAGGTCGAGGCAGCAGAAGAGAGGAGGATACCAGGTTCTCCTTTCTTATCGATTTGCCACCTTGTTTTAGGATTTCTAGGGCTTATAGAGTTTTTTTATTGAAGTGGCAAAGACTGCCCTATTGGTCCCCCTACGAAGATATTAGTAGGCAAGATCTTAGAACCCTGGAGGCTCAGAAGCGTTTGCAGAAGAGAGTGATTGCAACACTCCATGAATTTTTGACTCTCACTGTTGAAAATAACATTACATTGGAGAAGATTGCTCATTTTAGGGAGTGTTTTTATTTACCCAATAAATTGAAGGATTTTCTCCTGCAACATCAAGGTATATTTTATATATCTACTCGTGGAAACCATGGGAAGCTTCATACTATTTTTCTCAGGGAGGCTTATAAGAAGGGAGAATTGATAACACCAAATCCTGTGTATCTTGCCAGAAGGAAGCTGATACAGTTGATACTGTTGAGTCCCAGAAAGGCTACCCTTGATCCAAGCTTGACTTTTTATAAGAACAATGATCGAGATGATGAGAAAATGATGAGGGAGTATTTTGAAAGTAGCCATAAACTGGATGAAGATTTGTTGTCCAAAAATATTAAAGATTCAGATCAAAATGACTTCCGAAGATCTCAGCAGATGCCTTTATGCCTCAGTCGATGCAATGCCAGAGAGTCCAATGATAGATTAACGAATGATATGGATATGCAGTCCCATGATATTTCTAGGAAGGAAGTTGATATGGTAAGTGGGAGTCCATAGAACTGAGTGGCAGGCTCCTTGTTTCTTTTGTTGGGTGGGGAGTGCTGTAAAACATATTTGGAAAGGTGATTTAAAGATTGATACATGGCCAGATTGCAATAGTAAATACCTAGTCCTTTGTTAAGAATAGTATTGGTTAGGAAACAGATAAATGTGGCACCCCAAAATATAAAGTATCATGACATAAGGTGCAAGGACCAACAACTCAACAATGGAGAGAAATGAAGATGATTTCATCTTTTTCTTCAGTTGCCTTTTTGACATCAAATGTTGGTTGTGATATTCTGCACAGAATGCAGTATTGTAATTTCTGTTTTTGGTGCAGCATTAGAGCTTGATAAAAGTTTTCAAATGGAGTGAAAAATGAGACTTTTTGGAAAAGTGAATTCCCAGCATGCAGCTTTTATCAGAATCTCAACATTTGGAATATTACTCTGAACAACCAGGTCTCAGGCTTTGCAATAAGAGGCTCTAACATTTCTTTTTTTTACAGGCAGGATTTCTCCAGAATTCATGTTCTTTATATGCCTTTGCATACGATAACAATATAAAGATTTTCTCCCAAGAGTTCATAATAAGGCAAAGTCTTCCCTTTTTGTGTATGGCAAGGCTGTGGAATCAAATAGGTCCTGAGAATCCTTGCTGGACACAGAAGAAACATATTGTTTACGTTGTAACTTATTTGCCAGAAGATGTTAAAAATGGCTAGAAAAATGTTTGAAATGCTTCCAGACCTAGATGAAGCATTCATACACAGCAATTGTCTTGCTTGAATTACATTGCAATTCTTATCTGTAAACAAAACCAACCAAAAATTAATTTCGGATGGTACCAAAAAAGCTGAATTGCAAGAAGATCACAACATCTTGCTTGCATCATGGCCCACGCTTTTTGGTACTCTTTGTGTATTCACTAGTTTTATAAAGACCACTGTCAGCAAATACAGAGATCTGATGACCTTGTTTTTGTGGAGCATAAAAAGTTCTTGTCAATTTTGAACTTATTCTAAATTCAGTATGCATAGAAGGCTGAGGTGAATAGATCTTAGTCCATTTATAGTTTATGGATCGATGTTTCAAGGATGAAGCAAGTAGACATAAAAAAAAGAAAACAAAAAACTACTTTATCAAGTAAAGCCTGCATCAAATTATTTTTGCATATGAAATGGGCACTGTTTATTATCTAAAAATATGTGCAAAAGATTATTTTTGTTCACATGTTTGCCAACTTGTACTGGATGTTATACAGATATTTGAGTTTGTTTAGTTACAGTCTGGTATCCAGATAAAACCGCCTCTTTCCTGCTAAAGAGGCTTTGTACACAGGTCAAATTAGAGGCCTCTGGATTTGTGACAGTGAGCCTCAATTTTGTGAAACTACATGGCGTATAGCCACAACTATAGTTAAATTCTTCTTATTTAGCAGACAAAATTCTATAGAGGCATTGCAGTACTAAACTATAATTAAATTCTTCTTATTTAGTAGACAAAATTCTATAGAGGCATTGCAGTACTAAAGACACCTAACAGATAAATGCTGCATTGCTCATTTAGGTTAAGCTAGGCACAACTATTGTAAACGAAATGACTTTGGTACAAACTCATTTAGATTTAGCACGGATATTTTTCCTTGGCATGTTGACATTTAATATCTTGATAAGTAGGAGGTTTTTCCACAGCATGTGAAATTGTGATATTTCTATCAGGATTCAACCGTGTAGTTTTACAAGTCAAACTCATTATCCCGAGTTTCATGAGTAATGGTTCACAAGAACCCATCTCTCATGATAATGAATGGTCCACTTAGCACTCATTGCATCTAGGTAATGCTCACAGAGGTGAAGCATTGGGCCTTCTCGGGAGGTCACCCATCTCAGTACTCCAGCTCAAGCGCACTTAACCACAAAGTTTTCCCCAACGTTAAGCCCACTTAGCTTGCAACCCCATTTGCAAAACCTTCAAGAACTATTGTGCCTTATGAACCATTCATTATAGAGCCCCTTTAGCTCATCAATTGATAAGTAGGAGGTGTTTTCCATATTGTGTCAAATTGTGATATTGCTATAAGGATTCAACCATATAGTTTTACAAGTCAAACTCATTGACCCATGTTTCATGTGTAGTGTTCACAAGAACCCATCTCTCATGATAATGAATGGTCTAGTTAGCACTCATTGCATCTAGGTGACACTCACAGAAGTGAAGCACTGGGCCTTCCTGGGAGGTCACCCATCCCAGTACTACTCCAACTCAAGCATGCTTAACCACAAAGTTTTCCCCAACATTAAGCCCACTTAGCTTGCAACCCCATTTGCAAAACCTTCAACAACCGTTGTGCCTTATGAACCATTCATTATAGAGACCCTTTAGCTCATCAATTGATAAGTAGGAGGTATTTTCCACATGTCAAATTGTGATATTGCTATTAGGATTCAACCATGTAGTTTTACAAGTCAAACTCATTGACCCATGTTTTATGAGTAGTGGTTCATAAGAACCCATCTCTCATGATAATGAATGGTCCACTCAGCACTCATTTGCATCTAGGTGATGCTCATAGAATTAGGCATTCCTGGGAGGTCACCCATCCCAGTACTACTCCAGCTCAAGCGTGCTTAACCACAAAGTTTTCCCCAATGTTAAGCCCACTTAGCTTGCAACCCAATTTGCAAAACCTTCAACAACCGTTGTGCCTTATGAACCATTCATTATAGAGCCCCTTTAGCTCATCAATTGATAAGTAGAAGGTATTTTCCATAGCATGTCAAATTGTGATATTGCTATCGGGATTCAATTGTGTAGTTTTACAAGTCAAACTCATTGACTCATGTTTCATGAGTAGTGATTCACAAGAACCCATCTCTCATGATAATGAATGGTCCACTTAGCACTCATTGCATCTAGGTGATGCTCATAGAGGTGAAACATTGGGCCTTCCTGAGAGGTCACCCATCCCAGTACTACTCCAACTCAAGTACACTTAACCACAGTTTTCCCCAACATTAAGCCTGCTTAGCTTGCAACCCCATTTGCAAAACCTTCAGCAACTGTTGTGCCTTATGAACCATTCATTATAGAGCCCCTTTAGCTCATTGATTGATCACAACAATTGTTGGAGGTTTTGCAAATGGGGTTGCAAGCTAAGTGGGCTTAACATTGGGGAAAACTTTGTGGTTAAGCGTGCTTGAGCTAGAGTAGTATTGGGATGGGTGACCTCTCAGGATGGTCTAGTGCTTTGCCTCTGTGAGCATCACCTAGATGCAATGTGTGCTAAGTGGACCATTCATTATCATGAGAGATGGGTTCTTGTGAACCACTACTCATGAAACATGGGTCAATGAATTTGACTTGTAAAACTACACGATTGAATCCTAATACTAATATCACAATTTGACACACTGTGGAAAATACCTCCTACTTATCAATTGATGAGCTAAAGGGGCTCTATAATGAATGGTTCATAAGGCACAATAGTTGTTGAAGGTTTTACAAATGTGGTTGCAAGCTAAGTGGGCTTAACGTTGGAGAAAACTTTGTGGTTAAGTGTGGTGGAGTTGGAGTAGTACTGGGATGGGTGACCTCTTGGGAAGGCCCAGTGCTTCACCTCTATGAGCATCAACTAGATACAATGAGTGCTAAGTGGACCATTCATTATCATGAGAGATGGGTTCTTGTGAACCACTACTCATGAAACATGGGTCAATGAATTTGACTTGTAAAATTACACGGTTGAATCCTAATAGCAATATCACAATTTGACACGTTGTGGAAATACCTCCTACTTATCAATTGATGAGCTAAAGGGGCTCTATAATGAATGGTTCATAAGGCACAACAATTGTTGAAGGTTTTGAAAATGGGGTTGCAAGCTAAGTGGGCTTAACGTTGGGGAAAACTATGGTTAAGCATGCTTTAGCTGAAGTAGTACTAGGATGGGTGACCTCAGGAAGGCCCAATGCTTCACCTTTGTGAGCATCACCTAGATGCAATGAGTGCTAAGTGGACCATTCATTATCACGAGATATGGGTTCTTGTGAACCACTACTCATGAAACATGGGTCAATGAGTTTGACTTGTAAAACTACACAGTTAAATCTTGATAGCAATATCACAATTAAATATCTTTTTAAAATTTGAACCATTAAGTAACCTAGGTAACCAATATTAAATAAAAGTAAAAAATATAAGAAATGATAAAATCTTATTTAGACAACTAAGACTTTTAGAAAGACACCTAAGTAAACTTAACATGTGAATAAATCTCCCTTGCTAGGATTAGCTAGGTACAAGACATTTATTCACACCAACAACCCCCCCTTAAGTGCAACTTAGGAGTAGACTATTATGCTAAGATGCAAAACATGAAAAATATTATTATGGGTCTCAACTATTTGGCTGTGTTAGGTACCCATTTACAATGCAATTTCTTATAAATAGAGAAAATGAGAAAACACAATGGGACAAAACTCCCCTCCAAAAGAGAGAAAAGATACAAAAAAAAAAAGAGGTATGGAGGACTCAATGATACCCTCTAGGGATTGCATCCAACATATATATACAATCAATGACCTCTATCTCCCCCAACCACCCCCGCCCTCCCTCTCTCCTTTCCTCCCTCCCTAAAAGGGAAAAAGAGAGACAAGATATCCCCCCATAATGAAGAAACTCCAATGTTGATGAAGAATGCTTGAAAAAAAAAAGATGATCCAATGCGTGCAAGAAAAATGTCTTCCCTTAGGAAGAAACAAATCCATAGGTTGATGAAGAAGCCACTCCATGTCCAACTGAAAGGATGAAGTCTCAACATGTATGTCTCTGAAAACTGATTAGGAGTCTCCAAGCTTGAATAAGCCACAACATAAGCATGATCAAACTCAACCAAGAAACATGACAAATCAAGAAAATGGGGAAACTCATGAATGTCAATCTCCAAAGACAAAGAAGATGGGATAACCGTTTTGTCGAAACTGTCATCAAAGAGGAGAGAAACCCCCTCAATCGTGTCCTCCAAATCTGCAATATGAGACTCCACAGACAAGTTAGAAATCCTTGTCAAATATTCATCTCACAAAGCAAGATCTGAAAAACTATGATCGTCCTATTGAATAGAAGCATTTAAAGTTGAAGCAACAGGAGATGGAGGAGTAGGAAGCTCAACACTAGTCTCTAGAATACCAAGATTTAGATGACCAAACTTCTCCTCACAAACACGATTCACACTTGATGAATGAGTGTGAATAGCAATCAAAGGAACATTATCATCAATAGAAGCAAAATGGGAAAAGTAATACAAATGAGATGAAAGATCAACCATCCCAATAGCAATGATATCTCTAGTCTCCAAGTCCCTTATGTATACTCCATCAAGAGTGAACTCAACTATTTTACCTTGTCCATTATGGGTGATTTGATAAACAAAAAGGAGATTGGATGACAAAGAACACAAATTACATGATAAAAGTGCATTTGACCATGTCAATAAAACCCTTCCCACACACCTTCATATATGTGTTGTTATCCATGAAAATATTAGGTGAATTACAAGGCTCTAAAGAAGAACATTCTCATAGATGATGCCATATGATGAGATGCCTCTAAATCAAGAAGCCATCTTCCAAATTCAAGACTTCTACAGACCAAGACTGCTTGTCCTTTCATTTTGTGTAGTCCAGTTGTAACTCTTGTGGTCCTTGACTGAAATGATGAAGTTGTTGTGGATTGAGATGTTGAAGACGAAGAAGAAATTGATGAGGGTAGTGGAATGTTATTCTTTTGAAGAAGGTGGGTTAGTTCATCAATATTTTTATAATAACATCTATGCTCATCATGTCTTGGCCTTTTGCAATATGCGCATTTCAACTTCTTTTTAGATGGTTCCTCTTTAGAAGAGGGGGTGGACTTAGGAGTGCTTTGTGAAGGTGAATCCTTACCTTGCTCATTAGACTTGTGATCTTATTCTGCTTCTTACCTTTGCCACTGAAGCCTTTGGATCTTTTGCAAGAAGAGCTTGAGATTTGGAAGAATTCAATTTGCCCATGTGTGCCAACTTTGCTTGTTCCCTTGTGAGTTGACCCACAAATCCATTAAGAGAAGGCATTTAGTTTGCATTGCCTAGGGCAATCATTGTAGCATAAAATGTAGAAACAAACATTGAATAATCAGGACCAAGCTTAACAAAAATAGAAAGAATCAACTGTTCATCCTCTTTGGTGACCCTGCAATCAGATAATTGCAATCTTGAGAGAATTGAGCTTAAAGAAGTCTTATATATTATCAAAATATGAAGGATTAAGACTCATAAGTTCATTCTCCAACTTAAATTTCTTCATTTTATTTGGTTTACCAAAGAGAATCTCTAAGGTAGTCCAAACTTCATTAGGATGTGTACAAGATGCAACATGATATCTAAGATCTAAAGAAATGGACAAGATTAGAGTACCAAGGGCTTCATCCCTTCTATCAAACCATTTTATTTTTTTTCTGTAGCTCCTGCGGGTTTTGGATTTGTGCCAATTGTGATTCTTTGCAACTTCAATTTTAACAATAAAACTCCAATTTGTGATTTCCATTCATGATAGTTACTGGGGTAAGTACAACTTTTGACAAATCATCTTAGGGCAATTATTTGATTATTATTGTTAAATTTATTTACCCTAGGCTTATTTATATAGGCATGATTTATTCCCTTACACAAACCGATGATTTTAAATACACTTACACACTATAGAGTTTGTATTGTAGTTTTTATTATCGACTTTTTGACATGAAGTTGGATTTAGATCAAAACAAGGGAGTGGACAAGAGCTAAGAGAGTCATGGCTGGAGAAGAGGGAGATGATGAAGCTTGTTTCAGGAAGCTAGATGAAGATGTAAGAATCTCCAACATGATAGCTAAAATGGGAAAGATTGAGAGCTGCATGCAAGCATTGATAGAGAAACTTGGAATGTTCAAGGTCTTTGAGAAGGAAAGTGAACTAGAATGGATCCAATCATAGCACAAAGAGACATCAACTCAAAGTGACTTCAAGGTCAAAGCAAATTAGAAAGGATCAAATCATAGCACAAAGAGATTGTAGGAGCTGAAAATTAGCTCTATGCCCGAGACCACTTAAACAATGAAAACCTTATACAAGAGGGTATGCAAGAAATGAGCTTGCTTGATATTAAGATCTATTAAATACGATTATGAGGTATATTGCAAAAGTGTACAATGACCTTGTTTATAGAGAGGTGGTGTGATGAAGTACCAAATGCAAAACATTAAATGACCTGTGTCATTATTAAATGACATGGATCATTACTAAATGACCTAGGACCCTAGTATTAAATAAAAGGTAAAAAGATAAAATCTTATCTAAACAACTTAAAGCTTCTAGAAATATGCCTAAGACCTAAGTGGACTTAACATGTAAATATGACCCCACTAATAACTAGTTAGGAAAACTACCTATTTACATCAACAACCCCTCTTAAGTGCAACTTAGGGAGAAATAATTATTATGCAAAAGATGCAAAGATGGGTCTCGACTATGAGGCTATGTTAGGTACCCATGTACAAATGCAATCTCTTACCAATGGAGAAAACGAGAAAAACATGGAGAAAAAACCCTCTCCAAAAGAGAGAAAATATACAATCAAGTGATGAAAGATGGAGGTCTTCATGATACCCCTTCATCCCCTTCCCGCTCCCCACCTTACCCACCCATAAGATGGAAAGAAAGAGACTACATAGACCCCCCATAATGAAGTAGCTCCAAAACCACTGAAGAATGTCTATAGACAAAAGAGAATCCATGCCTACAAACATGTCTCCCCTTGGGAAGAAAGAAATTAAAAAAAACCCTCTCTGAAATAGAGAAAAGATATAACCAAGTGATGAAATATGGAGGACTTCATGATACCCCCCAAGTAAAACATCCATCACAAATATACATTACAAATGGCTCCCCATAAGAGGGAAAGAAAGATACTACGTAGCCCCCCCATAATGAAGTAGCTCTGATACCATGTAGGAGTTGAAAATTAGCTCTATGCCCAATACCACCTGCAAAAATAATGGAGAAAGGGCACTAATATCATTGTCATAAACAAAGGAAAAGCAATAAGTGGAGATTTAGATTTGGATAACAAAATTTCATGTTATGTGCAAAGAGTTGTAAAGTGAAAGAGGAAGAGAAGCTCACAAAGCTATTTCACATCAAGATGCACAAGGACAAGACAATGGGCTCTCTTTTTTATGCTTGTTCGCAAGCCAATTTGATTTCTCATTAAATTGTGATTGAATTAAGGCTGCAAATTAAGGACCATTCTCAACCTTGTCCTCTTGGTTGGCTCAAAGATGGGAGTAAAATTATGGTGGAGAAATAGTGCAAAGTTAAGTGTTTCATTTGTTTTGAACACAAGGATGAAGTGCTAGTAGATGTGGTTCCATTAGATGTATCTAGAGTGATCTTTGTTGGCCCATACTTGCACAAGGGATGGAACTTTACGAGACCTAACCATTATAGGATGGTCTTAAAGGGGACTCCATACACATTGAAGGCCATTTAAAAGAAAGCTAAGACAACTATGGCGAGTGCTTCACAAGCATGAAGTTTGATCAATGATAGTGGCAAGTTTGCATTGCTATTGTTGAGAGTCAAAGGAGAACAATGAGGAGCTAAGATAAAAAGATTACTTGAGTTGCATACTTATTAAGAACAATTAGGAGTGCATGATTTAGTGAGCAAGTTCTATAATTTGTTTGTCGAACCTAGAGGGTTGCCCCCAAAGAGAGCAATTGATCATGAACTCTAGTTGTTACCAAAATGCTCATTGCCAAGCCTTGGGCTACGTTAATAGTGCTATTGAAACTCATGAGGTTAATAAGCAACAAATGAAACTCTTGGAGCAAGGAGTAATTGAAAATAACACATCTCCTTGTAGGACTCCCAACATTGAGTACTAAAGAAGGATGGTAGTGCATGTGCATTGACTATAAGGATTTAAACATGATAGCTATAAAAAGGCACATGTTTCCCCATATAGATGATTTGTTAGATCAATTGCAACATGCAACATGTTCAATACTTCACAAAGTTGGACCTAAATCCTATGTTTCATTAAGTGAGATTCAAAGAAAATATGTGAAAATGACTTCCAAGACATGTCAATATCTCTTTGAGTGGTTGCTTCTTTTGTGCAGTTTGCGCAAGACTCTAGCTTTCTTTATGCACCTTATGAATGAGGTATTAAGGCCCTTGATTATGTTGGTGTAATTAATATTTAATTACACTAGCATAAGTTTACTTAGGCATATCATTTAATTAATTCTTAGGTTGCATTTACTAGGCAATTAGTTAATAATGGGACCATACCTCTTTCCATGTATTTAGGATAAAAGATTCCTTCTAGAAGATGAGTTGTCTTTTCTAGAATCCTTATCCTATCTTCACATCATCCTAGGTTGTTAGTTAGGGTTCACATGTTGTCAGATCAAGACACATGTCAGCATCATAATGCATACTACATTTCACTCTTGCCTATATATACAAGGCATTTGTACATTGTAACATATCAATCAGATAATAGAATCTCAATTTGGATGCCTAAGTTGCAACACTTTCTTTGTGGGTGAATTTATTTTTGGAAAAGATCATTTGAAGGCTACAGCTTCATAGGGTGATTCAACATCCATTATTTCTACATGGTATCAGAGCTTGTCGATTGAAGATTCATCTTAGGATCAAGAAAGTTGGGCTAGAGAGATTCATTGCATGCTTGAAGGTTTTCATTGCAGGCTAGATGGCTCCACCCGGGGACCAAGCTGATTTTTGGTGCAAATTAGGCTCTCTCTGACCTCACCATTGCGCTCAAAAGGCCTCAAAACCTAAGAATTGCTTGCTTATTCGTTAAATTCAGAGATATCTAACCGAAAGCTATTAGAGGTATTTTGAGGGTTTTCTATTTGTACCATTTGGGTTGTAAGATCTACAGTATAAAAAATCATTTCCCTATTATTGCACCCCATGGCAATTTTTTTTTAGATCAATAGGCTACTTTTTCAAAAAAAAAAAATCAAGGTTTTTCTATAGTTTCTGGCAAAAATTAATATTCAGGGTGACTACAATTTTATAATCAGTCGAAATAAGGGTTTTATTTTTTTCAATCGACAACATATACAAATTTCACTGTCGGCATCCATATTTTTTGTGGTATATTTTTTCTATAGTCGACATTATTTTTTTAATTTTTAATTGCCTTTGGCAATATTAAAATTCAAAATTCTATTCGGCAGTTTTTTTTTATATTCTGTAGAAAAAGTTTGGTTGGCACATTTATTTGTTACAAGGGGAAGGTATTGTTTGTCGGCCACCTAGGCCTGTCACATCATTGCCTGTTGTTCAGTCGAGCCCTCCACCAGAGTTCTTTGTCGGTCGTTCACTCACCAACGCTGACCTCCAGTTCATAGCTCTCGTCAGTTGCAAGCATCAACACCCAGTTCAAGCACCCGCTTGCGTTAGACACGGTTCTATCAATAATCGTGGGCTACGCTAGATTCAAGCAGCGTCACCTGGCCTAGCAACTCCGCCCACATTCACCGCTCCAGGAGGGGGTGCACTTTTTTTACAGCCAAAACTGTCCACGATCATATCAATGACCGATGGCCGAAATTTTTTATAGCCCTTGGTGCTTTTTTTTGCACCTAATTAGCCTGCCAGGCCCTAATAGGGCAACGATCTTTTGAGGGCCATATCTTTTCACCATGATCTCAAAATTTAGCAAACGAGATATCTTTGGAAAGGTATTTTAGTGTACTTTCTAGTGGTGCCCTCCTTTTTCCAAAATTCTGCTTCTACAAAAAGATACAGTCAATTGAAGTGAAAACCCTAATTTGGACTCAAAAGGCAATATCTTCCTATCAGATTGTCAAAAATCAATCATTCTAGTGGCATCAAGAAGGTATTACAGTGTTTTTTTATCAGTCCTTTCCTTTCATTCAGTTTCAGCTCCAGGTGATTTGCATTGGTTGTTTTCCATTTTGTGCATTTTCATCATTACTTGGATATCTTGAAGATTGGAGAAAGTTTTTTTGCATTGAGGGACATCATTTCAATGGCACATTGATATATCAGAGGCTTCACGCCTATTTCCTTCAGTTTTTGTGTTGTACTTGGTTTCTTGCTCTAATGGTTGACATAGGTTTCGAGATCCTGACTCCCCACAATTATCACACATGGAAAGTGAGTATGCAATGACTCCTTTGGTCAAAGGGTTTGTGGTCAACTTTGAATGAACAACCTCACTTGATCCAAGAATATGAGAAGTTTCAACACAGGATCAAGTGTGAGGAAGCTATGGGATTGATTTCCCTCCATGTTTCCAACTCACTGTTCTTCCACATTGAGGGGCGTTCAACTCCAAAAGAGGTATGGAATAAATTGAAAAGTTTGTTTGGGTCAGTAAGTGATGTTCGAGCACTTCAATTAGAAGTCGCAACTAGCATCTCTTTCAGTTGAAATGTTTCCCTTTATTGAAGATTATTTGGTCAAATTCAAATCTTTGAGGACACAACTGTTAGGATGTGGGAAGGACAAAACAGATAAGGAATGCATTTTCATGATCTTGTCTAAATTGAAAGGCTCATATTCCTATTTTTCTACATCATTCTATTCTACTATGGATGGATAGGAGACAATTTTGTTATGCCATCTTTTGAGACTTTTTGTGAACAATTGACAAGGGAGCAAACTAAGCTCAACAATGCTGACTCATCCACAAACTCTCATGCTTTAGTAGCAACTCCATCTAAGGGAAAATCAAAGACATGATCAAGTGATGCCTCACATCAAAAAGAAGACAAGCCAAAGAAGGAGAGGCCCAAATGCACCTTTTGCAATGGGCTTGGACATCGTGAGGAGGTATGCTTCAAGAAGGAAATACATGAATTGAGACAAATTCCTCAAGATCATAATATCACTCTTCCTCCTTCCACCAAATCACACCACTCTTCTTCACATGAGGAGTCATCTACAGGTATAGCAAGTATTGCCACAGTCAACATTCAGGGAAAAGGACATGCATTAATCACTAACCTTGTTGATCGACGGGATGGTTGGGTCATTGATTCAGGTGCTTCACGACATGTCACTAGTTCTCATGATCACATTCTTTGGGAGACAATGAAACCACCAGAGTTCAACAAGATGTTCACTGCCAATGCTAACATAGTTCATGTAGCTGGTATTTATGATGTCACTTTGGATAGGGGGCATGTACATGATGTGGTTTACATTCCTGAAATGGCTCATAATCTTCTTTTTGTTTATCAACTTGCACAGGAGGGTCTCACCATTGGGTTTACATCCAAGTCAACACTCATTTGGGATGAGTTTGATACACTCATTGCCTATGGTGTGGCTGACCATTAGTCACGGGTGTACAAATTCTCTCGATTTTGGGATAATGCTAATCAACAGGTTCTTGATTCTCCAGACTCTAGGGTGGGAAGCAATTCTCATCATTCTCACCATGGCTGCAATGGCCGGATTTGTTTGATGTTGTGGTTGTGTTGCTGATATGTGGTTGGCATTGATGTCAACACTATTAGCATTGATGATTCTGAAGGCTGTATATGTCGAGGATATTGAGAAAATTAGAATAAATATGTTGCAGGCAGTCTGTGAAGCTGTGATGATCAGAATGGTGGAAAGTTCTATAAGTTTTTATTCATAAGTTGTGCATTAAAGGGTTTGTTGTTGAGCCTATCTAGTATGTTCTCCGAAATTTTCAGTGATACACATCAAGATTGGAGTGAGTTATGAGTTTATGAGTTCCTACAGTTATTTTCTTCCTGTAGCAGGTGTTTCTGGAAGAAGAGAATGCAATTCTGGTAAATTAAGTTGTGTATGCTCCTATGATGATCAGTAATGTCTCTAGATCTTGCTTTATCATTGTGGTACGTCTGTGTTGATCGGTGTGTTAGTGATCAAAGATTTTTCCTTTGTGTGTTCAAGTTTTCATGTTCTTGGCCGACATGATGGTGGTAGCGTGTTGTGGATCGTTATGGATTAATTTTTGAATGTTTGGCATGTTCAAGGATGTTGATTTAGGTCTTCATTATGTTGTGACCAACTTAGGTTGGTACACATTGAGATTTGTTCATGAATTGAGCCGACAATTTGTAATTCATTTATTCTTTATTTGTGGCTGACAGAGTTGATGTAAATCCATGTAACGGATATATAAGAGCAATTTCTTCCTCATTTTGAAGTGTGCTCAATGAATGTATATGAAGTGTGAATGCAAAATGTGTGAATGAAGATCAGATCATTTGATTTTAGAGCAGAGTGTAAAGAAGATTGAGCAAAGTGTGAAGAAATGTTTTTGTGCCTAACCGAAACTGTCATCAAGCTTTTGAAGAAGCTAATTTCCCAGTGCAACCTCATCAGATGGATTTAATCTGATTGTTCTATTTAAGACAATGAGCCTTCCCTTCTGAGCAGTGAGTCTGAATGCATGTGCATTCCTTGTTCATTTTTCATTATACTTCTAACAGGGTATAGTCTTGTGGACTAACATCCACCGTGGTTTTCCCCCTAACAAGGTTTCCACGTATAAAATCTTGGTGTTGTGTGTTTTTGATGTGTTTTTGATTCATGCCTTTGTTGTTAATTATCAAATCTGAGATTAAAGGTTGATAAAGGTTAAATACGTTTAAATTTTGTAACAATTGATTCACCCCCCCTCTCAGTTGTCTATTCTTGTTTTGCCAACAATTGGTATCAGAGCAAGTTCCTCTGAAGAAGTTTAATAGCTTGAGGTGATCCGAGATGGCATCATACAAGAAGGATAGTCCCATATTTAATGGTAAAAATTACTCTTTGTGCAAGGTCAAAATGGAGTGTCATTTGAAGTGCATTGGTGAACCTTTCTGGAATATTACAAAGAACAAATATAATATTCCTCAGAATGGTCCCACTACTCCTGATGAGATCAAAGAAGCTAAAACTAATATCAGGGTTCTAGAAGCATTACTAAGTGCTTTGACATATTCAAAGATGGCAAATGTGATAGGTTTGAAGACAACACATGAGATTTGGAAGAAATTGGAAACATTGTATGAAGGAGATGCACAAGTGAAGATTGCTAAGCTAACAAGTCTGAAAGGCAAGTGGGAGAACTTGAAGATGAGTGAAGATGAAAACATTGTTGCTTTCATGCAGAAGGTAAATGAACTAGTGATGGGTATTAGGTGTGCCGGTGGAATTATGGAAGAAGACGAGATTGTGGCTAAAGTGCTTAAATCAGTGCCTACTTCTTACAAAACAAAATCCCATGCTATTGAATAACTCAGAACAATAGCAAATGTGACAAGAGACATGTTGATTGGTAAACTAGCTCCCTTTGAACTAAGTGAATTTGGTGAGTCTACTCCTAAAACATAATCCGCATTTAAAGCTACTGTATCCGGAAAAAGCCAACCGAGATATGATCCAGGAGAAAGTTCCAAAAAGACATTCAAATATGAAGATGAGATGAAACAGATTGAAGATGAAGAAAGAGAGCTAGAAGAGCTGGAAGCATTGATTGTGAAAAGAGAAGCCAGAGGACATGGTAAGTGTAAAGGAAAGCTACCTATTAAATGTTTCTCTTGTAGTAAGATAGGTCATTTTGCATCAAGGTGTCCTGAAAGAGTTTCTAAGTACAAACCTGACAAGTCTAAATTCCAAAAGTGTTATTATGATGAAGGTGTTACTGATGATGAATCTGATAAAGAAAATGGAAATGACGATGGATGGGTATTCATTGCTATCAAGGAAAATGGTATGGTGTCCACTGAATCTGCTAACAATCAGAATACTGAGAAAGCCCTTGCAGCCAGAATTGATGAAAATGATGAGTGGGTGATTGACAACAGATGCTCACATCATATGACTGGTGACAAAAACAAGTTTCTAAGCTTGGAAAAATATGACAGCGGTGTTGTAAGATTTGGAGATAACAATGCTGGTGTGATTTGTGGCAGAGGCACTATTTCTCTTGGTGGTAAATATAATACTGATGATGTCCTTTATGTTGAAGGATTGAAGCATAATTTGTTGAGTGTTGGACATATGGTAGATAAAGGATACAATGTTCAGTTCAAAGGTGGAAAATCCAGGATATTGGGAAGCTCTAGAAATATAATTGCTTCAAGTACCAAGACAAGAGGTAACATTTTTCACTTAAGTGCTACTAGTGAAAGGTGTTTACTTGCTCAAGTTGATGTAAGCTGGTTATGGCATAGGAGGTTGTGTCATGCGAATTTTGATAACATTATCAAGGTAAGCTCAACTCAAGCAATCAGAGATCTACCTAAGTGAATCCTACTAACACTATATGCAAGGAATGTCATATGGGAAAGCATACAAGAATTTATTTTCGGAGCAAAGATCATTCTAATGGAGTACTAGAGCTGGTACATACTGATCTATGTGGTTCATCCAGAATCAGAAGTCTACAAGGAGAAAGGTATTTTATGTTGCTTATTGATGATTATTCTAGGATGATATGGGTTGCTTTCTTGAGAGAAAAACATGAAGCACTAGAAAAGTTCAAATGTTTCAAAGCTATGGCAGAAAATGAGATAGGTTTGAAGGTCAAATGCTTAAGATCAGATAGAGGTGGTGAATTCATTTCCCGGGAGTTCAATTTAGTATGTGAAGAATATGGAATCAAAAGACAGTTATTTGCTCCCCAGACCCCTCAACAAAACGAAGTTGTTGAGAGAAAGAACAAAACAATTCTAGATGCTGCTAGAACTATGATATTGGAAGGTAATGTTCCTCATATCTATTAGAGAGAAGTTGTAAGCACTGTTGTATATACTATCAACTGGGTAAATGTTAACGGTAATTCTGGTAAGACTCATTTTGAGTTGTGGTTTGGTTATAAGCTTACTGTTAAATATTTCAAAATCTTTGGAAGTAGATGTTATATCGAGAGAGATGAAGATATCAGCAAGTTTGATGCTAGAAATGATGACGAAATCTTTCTGGGTTACTCTACTAAGAGCAAAGCCTACCAGTGCTACAATAGAAGATTGAAGAAAATGGTTGAAAGTGCAAATGTTAGAGTTGATGAGGATACTAACAGATCATCTAGGGATTGCGGATATGATTCAGATGTCCAACATGATAGTACTGATAAAGGAAAGACTACTTAGACACAAAATCAAGTTCAAATTGTTCCGGTGAATCAAGAGAATCATGAAGGAGAAGGTAGTGGAAGTGCAGAAGATAGAATAAAAGAACCATAAGTTAGAGAGAATCCCAAAGTCCCAAGGTATGTAAAGCTAAATCATTCTGAAAATCAGATTATAAGAGATAAGAACAAAGGTGTGCAGACTAGAAGAATTGCAGAAGAATATTGCCTGATTTCCAAAACTAAGCCTAGCAATGTCAATGAAGCATGTAAAGATGAATATTGGATGGAAGCAATGAAGGAAGAATTGATGCAGATAGAGAAAAATGATACATAGATTCTTGTTCCCAGACCTCGGGATAAAAATGTGATTAGAACCAAATGGGTCTTTCAGAATAAGTTGAATGAACAAGGTGAAGTGGTCAAAAATAAAACAAGACTGCTATGTAAAGGATACTCACAGATGGAAGGTATTGATTTTGAAAAAACCTTTGCCCTTGTTGCCAGAATTGAAGTTGTAAGGTTATTTCTTGCTTATGCTACTTTCAAGAATTACAAAGTCTATCAAATGGATGTGAAGTCAACATTTCTGAATGGTGAGTTAGAAGAAGAAGTTTATGTTGAGCAACCGAATGGATTTCAACTAACTAATGAAAAAGACATGGTTTGTCGGTTGAAGAAAGCAATATGGACTCAAGCAAGCCCCTGAAGTCTAGTATGCAAGACTGGATAAATACTTGTTGAAGCTTGGATTCAATAAAGGGGTAAAAGCACAAAGTTGTGTCACACTTTATAAAGGAAACGGTCAATGCTGATCCAACTTTTAAATTTGAAACACTAAAAAGTAGCATATATGTTTTGAATTTTTAAATGATGTAAACTAGTAAAATATGTATTTTTTAGTATATTATATGTTTGTATTTTTTATAAGAAATTAAAAAATTATTTTAAAGTAGTTTTTCATAAATTAACACTATAATTTAGTTGCTGATAAAATGCTGAAAAATGAAGTTGCACGAGACGTCAAACTTTTTATAATAAATTTTATTTTTTTTCTTTCAAATTGTTTGTGTGTATTTATAACTTGAAACTTTAGTGCATGGATATTTTTATATAAATATTAAAATGTGCATGAATAAAAAACAACTGTTTCCATCGGACGTCAACATTCATATTAAATATTTATCTAAAATGGAAAAAAAATTATACCATCTTGAAATAGATTCTTTTATCTAGTGCATCATATTTTTTTCTATTTTTTTTAATAAGTTTTAGTATTTTTCGTTGGCATGGTAATCAACCTAATATTTTTTGTTGATAACCTACTTTTAGTATAAATAAAAATATCAATATAAATAATAATTAAACTATTAAAATAAATATATTTTTGAAAACTACACTTATGGATCTACAAAAGGGTATTTTTACATTTTAAAAAAAAAGTTATTTACATGAGGAGTTATTAGAACTTCAAGTTTTTCAATTTTTTTTTTTTTTGGTAAATTGGACTCAAAGTGGTGCTCCATATATTTTTAGCCAACAATTTTAGTTGAATAAATTGTGGAAGTATCTAACTTACCTAGAATGATTCTTACTAGGTCATATGTTTGAGCAAAATTGATTTTTAGTTAGAAATACTTAAATTCAGTTGTGCTGATATGTTGGCTAAAAGTGTGACACAGCTTTGTGCTTTTACCCAAAGGTACTGCTGACAACAATTTGTATTTTAAGATGGATCAGGATAAAGAGTTGATTATTGAAGTTTTTGTTGATGACATTATTTTTGAAGGTGATGATGACTTATGTATGAAATTTGCTGATGAAATGAAAAGTGAGTTTGAGATGTCAATGATTGGAGAGCTTAAATTCTTTTTAGGATTGCAAATTACTTAGTTAGATGATGGAATCTTTATATCTCAATCTAAATATGTAAAAGAGTTACTGAAATTTTTTGGCATGGAAGACTCAAAGCCTGTAGGTACACCCATGGTAATCGGATGCACGTTAACACAGAATGATGATTCTCCTAAGGCTAATCAAATAAGGTACAGGTCAATGATTGGTGGATAACTCTATTTGACTTAGACCAAACCAGACATTATGAATGTTGTATGTATGGTTGCTAGATATCAAGTTGATCCAAAGGAATCATATGTGACTGCAATAAAGAGAATTTTCAATACTTGAAAGGGACAACTGATTTTGGTCTTTGGTATCCTAGGGATGATGATCTTACTCTGAATGCCTTTACAGATGTAGATTGTGCAGGAGATGTGGATGACATGAAAAGTACAAGTGGTGGTGCATTCTTCTTGGGGAATAAGTTGGTGTCTTGGCTAAGTAAAAAGCAGAACTCCATTTCCTTATCTACTGTTGAAGCAGAATATATTGTTGCTGCAAACAATTGTACTCAAGTAATGTGGATGAAGCAGATGCTGAGAGATATCAGAATTGAGTATAATGAGCCTGTTGCTATATTTTGTGACAACTCAAGTGCCATAAACATTTCTAAGAATCTGGTGTTACATTCAAAGACAAAACATATATCTATCAAGTATCACTTTTTCAGAGAGAAAGTGAATGATAAAAAAGTCAATTTGAAATATGTGCCCACTAAGGAACGAATTGCAGATATTTTTACTAAACTGTTGTCTAAGGATACTTTTGAGTATCTCAAAGGCAAGTTAGGGGTGATTTCCCCTCCTAATCTGAACTAATATGCAATTCTTTGCATCAATCTGTGCACTCATAGTCATATCTTGTTTTAGATTGATGTTGTGGTGGCTGCTACTAAGGGGGAGTAGTTAGACGATTCAGATATGTGGTTCAAAGCTTGTGTACCTTTGTCATTGATGTCAAGGGGGGGAAGAGTAATGTGAAAAATCTTTGAGGAAGAAAAAAAGAGAAGAGTAATGTAAGAAGGAGAAGAACAATATGAGAAGAAGAAGATTGTTGGAGAAGAGTTAGTTGTGTTGATGGTATTTTTCACATCATATGTTGCCATCAATGCCAAAGGGGGAGATTGTTGGATGTTGTGGTTGTCATTGGTGTCAACACTATTAGCATTGATGATTATGAAGGTTGTATATGTCGAGGATATTGATAAAATTAGAATAAATATGTTGCAGGCAGTCTGTGAAGTTGTAAAAGAGGGGGACCAACCACTGCAAGGCCCCAGATCACAAAAGGCCAAAAGAGGAAATGATGCCCTTACTTACCTCAGTTTAAAGGAAGGTTAGGATAAAAGGAATGAGAATGATGAAGACTATGAAGTCCTTCGATCACTCTACGATCTCGAGAATTCAAGAGAGACTAGGTGAGTCATTTTTTAAGGTCAACTCAGCGTCTTAGGTGATTCTCTGTCAGAGGACAAAAGTGCAGTTTTGGGATGATAGCGTGACGCATTGGCGTCTCACAGGCACGTTGGCACCCGTGCAACCAGAAAACCAGAGAGATGAGGTTAGATCCTCAAGAAAATACTGATAGCCTAGTTTAGAGGCTTCCTGAACAACAAAATGAGATTAAGAAGAATGAAACATAAATACGAATGTGATAAAAAAAATATATTACTGCAAGGGTGACGAAGATAATTTCGTAGAACAATCTTCTCGCTAGCTTGCTCCAAAATCTCTCCACCTGCACATAGAAAAGCGAGAAAATGTTGGGGGCTGTTTAGGGGCTTGCCTCAGTCAGACCCCCATTTTGGTGTTTCCACTTCCACAGACAGCCAAGTTTGCAATGATAGGAATAAAGATAAAGAAAGGAATACAAGCTACGTAAATAAAAGACACTACAAAACAGTGTGTGCTTACTCAACCAAGATGATAGAGAAGATGAGAGGAGCTTACCACCTTCGTCCAAAGCGCTCAAGGCTTGTGGAGGAGAAAATGAGAGGAACTCAAGTGTCTGTTGCAATGGTATTTGTCCTGCACTTGCACTATCGAAGTGATGGAGTGGTAGATTGCTGCAATTGAGTGTGAACTGTTACTACAAAGCTTGAATGGATGAATGGAAATGGAGAGAGCGCTCAAACTAATCTTGCAAAACTTAAGAATGGATGAAATGGTCAAGAATATGAAGGAAATGATGAAAAATGACCATATTCGAGTCGGCTAGCCGAAGAGAGGTGTTACTCTTCGAATTTCTATCGAAAGTGTAATGTCTCTACAGTCTCCAGCAGCAAGAATCTGCCAGAGACGTAAGTGCCCCGCGCGGATGTCCCCAACAGAAACGCTCCCACCAACACACAAAACAGGCGCCAAGTGTGATGTGGGCAGCAGGCTTAAGTGGAATTAAGCCTCTGCCTTAGGTTTTCTAAAGTGTAATGGAGTTAAAAGGGAATTTGCGTTAGGGGTGAAAATTCACGCTTATACATTTTTTTCCCACTTTAGGTAGCACGAATGCTAATGAGTGCTTCGGTAAAGTAGAGTAGTAAGGAAGTAACAAAGTAAAAGAAGTATACCTGAACTGACAGGGAAGCAGAGCACGGTCTAGAAAACTCGGAAGTGTAGGAAAGGACTTCATAGTTCCACGAAACTACAAAGCTGAAGAGCGAAAGCGCTTCACAGGATCACGGTCCTGCAAGGGAGGTATCCTTCAAGAGCTCTCACATGAAGGAAACCAAGAAGAGCACTTTACAGACCGACGGACCTGCAAGGAAGGTATCCCCCAAGAACTCTCACATGGAGGAAGACCGAGAAAGGCACCTTACGGACCCGCAGACCTGCAAGGAAGGTATCCCCCAAAAACTCTCACATGAGGGAGACCGTGCAAAGGGGACTTCGTAGAGCCAGAGGTGGCGACATGTTTACCCGCAAATAGAACACATCAGAAAGCGGGCACACAGACTAGTGAACAGACAGTCACACAAACCATCGCTAAGTTGTAAGTCTTTCAAAGGGGTCCCTCGGGAACCCTTCAAAAGGAAGGAGGGTTCACTCAAGGGACGCACTATTTGAAAAGTGAAGTCTAGTCGGGTTACCCCCAAGCTAGACGTAAGGATGTGAAGCAAGTCTAGTCGGGCTGCCCCCAGACTAGACACAAAGAAGTAAGACCGGTCTAGTCGGGTTGCCCTTGAACTAGATGCACGGATGTGAAACCGGTCTAGTTGGGCTGCCCCCAGGCTAGACACCATAGAATTTTGTTGAGAACATTTGAAGGGGTTCCTTGGGAACCCAACGTGAAAGGGAGGCGTCCACTCAAGGGACACACTTGTTCAAAAGCTAATGTCTTCTTTCTCGAATTGATTCATCATCAAGGAATTCGAAAGGAAGGAGATGCACCCACGCGAGGGGAAGACTAAGACCGTTCCTGCTTCAAAGGAGGGTTTCCAAGTTCTTTCTTTACGAACCCATGATGAAGGAAACATGTTTCATTAGGGTTTCGAGTTGAGAATGCAATTATAACAAAGTAGTGTGAAAGATCTTCGATAAAAGATTCGTTTGGAAACAAATGCATTTTCTAAAGACCAAGTAATGTAAAAATAACGTTGCCACACATGAAAGAGACAACTCAAGCAAAGAAGAGAGAAAGATAAAAGGAAAGGTAAAAGAAAAGAGATTGCACACAAAGGGCACAAGAGGGATCTAGTTTCGCGAGGTCAGATCTGTCTTTATTTATATGTATATGAGGTAATCGTGGTAAGAGGCGAAAGATCATCAATCCCCAACCAGATCAGGAAGAATGCACGAAAGACAAAGTAAAATAAAAAATTGGGTCAACATGGAAGGAGGCTTAAATGCTCTCGACGCTTTGCATCGTCCCCAATTTATCGAAAGTCAATCACAAATATGGAAGAATGATGATACGAATAGCGGAAGTTTACAACACAAATACCACGTCTGTATCGAGGGTCATCCAAGCACATATAGCACGATCACAGGGGAACACGTCACAACATACACACACATCTAATCTAAAGATCAAGAAGAGGATCTCCCCCTAACACTGATCAACCAAGAGATCGTCAACTTCCCACTCTAGATCATCGTAGGGGGAAGGGTAGCGAGCCTGCAATGGTGTAATGTTAAGAGGAGGAGCTTATGATCCTCTCGCAACAAGGGCCAAGGTAGAGGGTCCTGTAAGATCTCTATCAGTCAACTCTTGTGGATCTAAGGTTAATGACTTCATGAAGATCACTAACAAGGTCGGAACTTCATCCACCAAGTTAAACATATATTTGATGGGAGTGCCATGTTTCACCTCGGCGGACAAAGGGGTTTGTACTTGAGGTTCACCGCTGGGCTCACTGGGAGACTCGGGAGCGGTGACAAACTTGGGGGAGGCCAGGACTGGTTCCATCATTAGGACAGAACAAGTCAGTGTGGGGCCACATTTCAGAGAAGGTGAGCTCTTCTTACGTCCTCCATTGCTGGAGGGACCTCTCTCTACTTTCTTCTTCATCAGAGGAGGTGAAATCCCCATAGACGAAGCAAGGTGGATAGAAGAGGACAAAACCGCAGTGGATACAACCGAAGTATTAACCATATCAACAAGTTTCGGGAAAGGCGAGACATTCAGGACAGAAGTCAACAAGGGCAGCTCCACAGAAGGAGCGATAAACAACTACACCTTTCCAGGCACATGTGCGCTCACAACGGGAGCTAAAAGAGATTCAAAACTAGTTAGATCAAAGGCAGAAGAGGGGAAAGAGGAGGACACAATAGGAGGTGTTGTCTTCTCCTCCTCCTTCTATGAGGAGGCTTGCTCAGCCAGGAGAGCCTTTCGTCAACACTTATGCTCATGCGCAAGGTGGTTCCTATGACTCTTCGAACTAGAAGTCGGAGTTTGCGAAGGGACGAAAGGATTCTGCTCAACCATGGGGGTGTCTTCCACAACTGTTTCTAGCAGAAGGACAAACTCTTAAATGGGAGCGAAAGGGGCGGGTCCAGAAACAGCAGGAGGAATCGACTCTACCACCTTAGAGGTGGGTCCTTTTCTGTTTGAGGGAACAGGAAGAGGTCGAGGGGCGAACTCTCTCCGCAAGCCTTTCTTTCTACCATACAAATAGACCAGGGTCCTGGGGACCCATTAGGGAGATCTGATATCCTAACCTTGGGCTTTCGCCAAGGAGGCATCATCGAACTCAGCCAATAAAACCCAGGCTTGTTCATCCAATACTCTTCCCAAGAGAGGGGAGTAGACGAGTCAACCTGAGAGGGAGCGAGCTTCTCCTTTCCCTTTCAGGAGGAGGAGGCAGCTAGTTGCTTAGCTATAGGAAGGGTCAACTTTGGTTGTCCCTTGCCTCCAATCTTATACTTCACATAGTTCTTGTAAAGTAGGTTCGTTCTTTGTGGGAGCAGACGGACGAGAGTGGGCCAAAAGTGATCCAACGAGCATCCCCCACGAGATACCATAGGCTAATATCCAATATCATGCACCGCGTGTACGACACCCTCATGGGAAAACTTAAGGCATTTATGGATTACAGAGGCAATCCTATTTATGGAATCCAACCAAGGTATGCCTAGCTTTACTCTAAACAGGTCTAACTCGGGAATAACGTTGAAGACCGCGTCTACGTTCCTGGTGTTGGGAAATTTATGCCTCAACATTCTGGTTTCCCTTGAAGACTTGGCCATTTTCTTCATGTTTATGGTGCTTACCGCTGCAAGCTTACCTTGGTGGCGCGGTTGAGCAGTTTACCTCTTTACCGCGAGCCACCTTGCTTGGCTCAGCGGTTGCGCGTTGTTACCGCCTTACCGCGACGGTCTTCTTCTGGACTGGCGATGGCGCGGTGAGCGGCAACAGTCGGCATGGTGGTTACTGCCATACCACAGGGTTCCCTTGGAGGTGGTGAGGTAGCGCGATTGGCGGCGCGTTGGCGGAGCAAGGCCTTATCGTGGAGGTTGCTTGTCGGTGGCGCGGTGGTGCGATAGCAACGGTAGTCAGGCTTGGCAGTTACCGCCCTACCATGGAGGCTTATTCTCTAAGCGGTGGTGGGTGCGGTAAGCCGTTGGCGGTTGAAGGACGGTGGTCTGGTGACGGTTAATGCCTTACCGCGGGCGGTGCTCGGGGAAGCCGCGGTGGCTGCAGTGGACGGATGGCGGTCAACGCGGCTACCGTCTTACCGCGGGTTGGCGTAACAGTCTCCACAGTAGTGCAGGTGTGACCGTAGTGGTTTGCCTAGTGCTCACCGCCCTGCCGCAGGGTGGCTTGGCGGAGCCTGCGATAGCATGGTTGACCTTTAGTAGTCTAGGTTGGCGGTCACCGCCTTGCCGTGGTTGTCTACCGGTCAGGGCCCGGTAGTGCGGGGTGGACAAAGATTGAGCTTGGATGGGTTCACCGCCACACCGCAGGGTGGCTCATTGAGCTTGACGGTAACGTGGAAAGGCCGAGATCGGGTCGACATGGGCTAGCCGCCATACCATTGTGTATGTTTGGACTCGGAGCGATAGCGCGATGGAAGACAAAGATGAGCTCGGAGCTCAGAGCTTGACCGAGTTTGACCAGAGGTCAAAGCAGTGAACGAATGTGAAAGCGACATGTGGCAAGATCTTTAAGATTTGATTGGCCGAAAGATTATTTTTTGATTGCGATGGGCTGCATTATTTTAATGTTGGGCAGCTCGATCTCTGCAAAAGATTGTGCACGTTATTAGAGAGTGATGGCAACTTGCAAGTGGGATAATGAATATCCTAATGACCATTGATTGCTTGAACAAGCAGAACAAGTAGTCACACAGTAAGAGATTATAAAGTAATCTTGTGTGCACGATAAAGGATGATGAGCGAAGATAGAGAGGCTGAGAGTGTTCGACCGGTTTTGCATATTGTTGTAACTGTGAAAAATTTGACTCTCAGATCTGAAAAGATGTGAACTTGTGGAGGCCTAGTGGTTGGGTTCGCCGTATGGCTGGCTGAGAGAGTCGACTGTCTTGGTGAGATGAATCTACACTGTGTGTTGTGAGGGTGCTTGAACAGTGTGAAGATTCTGATTAAGTTGTTTCCTGCATTCTCCAAATGGACAAGATGTAATCTTCTGAAGAGAATAGCTCTGAGATTGTATTGTAATTGTTTGTTGTTGAATAATACAATTTGAGCTGAGTGTTTTGGAGGGTGGGGTTTTTTACCTGAAAAGGTTTTCCCCACGTAAATTTGTGTGTCCACATGTTTGTATTTCATGGTTGTCTAATTTAGTTTCTTGAATCTATGCTTGTGTTGAATCTGCTATCTTGTTAAGTATTTACTTTTCTCAGAAAGATCAATGGGGGATCCACTGTGCCTGTTTTCGCTTTATGGCATAGTTTGTGTCTTTGATGTGATTTGAAGAAATGAAAAATCACTAAGGCACTGTTGTTTTAGACATTCGTTCTATGATGACAGACCCATCTCGTATCCCCAACAAGTGGTATCAAAGTTGGTTAAGGGAGGTCAAGGCTTGATGATACCAACAAGTGGTGTCAAAGCCTTATCTTGGTTATTGAAGTTTTGGGCATATCTCCTGTGAAGATTTCTTAGCCTGGCAAGCTTGAGGAAATCTGGAGGAATCTGCTGTTGTTTGATCCTTCGATGAGTGGAAGTTTCTGCTTCTTGATTCAACACGCATCTTGAAAGACGCTGGAGATACTGGAGTTGATCATATTGTGGCGATGTGGTCTGAGGCTCTTCACTGGCAACAAATAATCCTGATGCAAAGGGTGTGTGATGTGCTTATGGTTGTTTTGCAACAGAGCGTGGTTTCATACTGGGTGTCTATGTGAGAGGCTCCCTGGCGGTATGGAGTTGCTTGTGTTGTTGTTCAGCCATGGAGTATTGTGCTTGTGTTGGGTGTTCTGACTTAGCACTGAAGACGGTTTTCTCTGTTGCTCTGATTGCATGAAGGCTATGAAGTTGATCTGGGTGGTCTGTAACTTATGAATAGTCTGGCTTTCGTTTGCCTATGCATGGTTGTGGTTTTGGAACTAGTCTGAAATGGACCTGTTGTTCCTACTTACCTATATCTTGCACTCGCATGTTTCAGATTCATGTCTTTGGCTTTGAAGGTTTTTTGTAGATTTTCCTAAAAAGTCTATGATGCATATTCATGTTTTCATTGTTCTAGTTAACCATGATGGTTGTGTGCAGACTCTTGAGTCGTCCAAATGATCAGTGAATATGGACGTGCATGGGTGTTTTATAAACACTGTGGTTTTGTAGGTTTTACACGGTCAAGAGAAAACTTGTGGTTTGTGGAGCTATTGTTCAGTTATTTTTCTAGACCCTGGCTTTTGGGGTGTTACTGGATGAGGTGGTTGCAGTTCAACATGTTTTGAGAAGGTGTGATGTCTTCTCTGCATAGGAATTTTGGTATGTGTTTTTCATTCAACATTCTTGTGGTGTGTTTTCTTTGCTAGTTTCTTAGCCTATGGTGCTTGAGTTGTGGACGTGATTGGCAAATCGGATCTGTTGTTGATCTGGTGTTTGATTCATGTTTGTCTGATTTGGTTGTTCTCTTTGATGATCTCAGTTTTGCAGTTTCCAGTGCGATGATAGATTTGCAGGTTTCATTGGTTGCATCCATGAGTTGTGCAATGTTGTGGGTTGTCCTTACCTACATGTTTGTTGTGAGACAACTCGGAAGTGGACTGTCAATATCCATGAGGTTGTAACAGTGTGGTGTAGATCTATTAGCTGACCTTGTCTGTGGTCACTTGTGCATTGGCGTGGTTGTTTCTGAGATGAGAGGAGGGATGGCATTTGAGTACCTGAATAGTCAGTTATGGGGACCTGTAGCATGTGAATCGCGATGTCATGGAGAGCTCGTTACACTAGCCTATGTTAGATTTTGATAGTGATGGTGTGGTCTGCGTGATCTGGTAATCTTGGTGTTGTTCAGCGTTGTTGTCCAATGGACATGTTGTCGGTTGTACCTGGAGGTTGTTTGGATCAGCAGGAGGTCGGTCATGGTGCTTGGAAAGCTCGGTGTCACGGTTCAGTGGGAGCTTTAGCACTGACTATGGATTCATCATTTGGTGGTGAATGATCTTCTTTGGTGTTGCAGATGCTTCTGGTGGGACTGTTAGATCCTATTGTTGCAAAAGAGTTCTTTTGCATCTACATGGTCACTATTTGAAGATGTGCATCATCTTGGAGCCATGGAGGACGTTGGTAGTCTTTGGCTAAGATGTTGGTGGTGCTTGACAAGTGTTGTTGGTTTAGAGTTTGTTTGTTTGATGTCATGTATACTCTTGCTTGTACATTAGAGTTTTGGCATGTTGCTTTGCTCTTGAAACCATGGATAGTTCACTTGAAGCATGGTATCTCCTAAGGGGGATGTGTAAGATCATGGTGTCATGATAAGCTCCTGGTCCAACTGGTTTGGAGCTTTGACAGTGGTCTGGGGTTTCTTTATGTTTTGAGTACTCTGGTCATATGCTTGAGGACTTCATGTTAAGTGCAGTAATGCAGATTGGAGTTAGCATGAGATGACAGGTTGTTGGTGCTCATGGATGCATGGAGAATAAGGTGAGGCTGGAATTCTTTTGAAAATGTTGTTGTTTACAGTTGAAAGTCCGAGTAGCCTACACCTTGGTTGAACACGACTTCAATAGAGACAAGTGAGGAGAATGCTCTTGGGTAAGTCACAGTGGCTTGTATATCTTGGAGGAGCATCTTTTTCTTCCTGGTCTACTCGACAGTGATGTTCTTTTGGAAGATCATTCTTGACACAGTTGGCATTTAGAAGTGTATGTAGGAGGATGCTACATGTTATGATTTGTTGTTTTCTCTCTAGTTTGGTCTTTTCTTCTTGAATGTTCATATGACTTTAGATGTATGTGGAGTCGTGGGTGTTTCCCTCTTCAGTCAGATATGGAACCTTGGAAGAATGTGGAAGACTATTGAGAGAAATGTTTTTTGCAGCAAGTGGTTGCAGGTTGTGCATATCGGTGTGAATATTCCTTGAAACTACATGGTTACATTTTTCTATGTGCAGAGGTTGGTAGACTAGTTATGCCTTTAATCTTTCAGATCTGGCATTACCCTTGCAGTGGGAGTACCTAGATGTGTTTGGTCTTTTGACTGGTTGGCACATGGTGCTCATATTCCACTGTTGATGGGTTGGTTGTGCTGCTGGCATGAGTTTACTGATGTGCATACCTTTTGAGGTATGGGTAGTTGGATGAATTAGCATGAGTTGTGGGTGCTGGTTTTCAGCCACGTGGGTTTGGTCAGTTGGATGAGGGCAGTTAGTTTTATGGTTTCTTTTCTAGCTGATGGTTTATCTTGTTCTAGAGAATGGTTTCTCATTTTGTGTTCGCGTTATGCTTCGTTGTTGCTACTGTGGTGCCTTTGCCACCTGAAGGATCTGATGCTTGTGTTCTGGAGACTGGTGCATATATGCCTTGGCTTGTACCTTTTTTCTGTGTTGGATGTTTGGAGTTGTAGCCTGAGATGGTGGACATTTTTCGGATGTCGTTGCAGTTGTCTTGGTTGGAGCATGAAAGCATGGTGGTGGTCCTTGTTCGCGTTTTGGAGGAAGCCAGTATGTCTTCGTCAAGTGGGAGATTGTTGGGAAATTTATGTCTCAACATTCTGGTTTCCCTTGAAGACTTGGTCATTTTCTTCATGTTTCTGGTGCTTACCGCCATACCACTGCAAGCTTACCCTGGTGGCGCGGTTGAGCGATTTACCACTTTACCGCGGGCCACCTTGCTTGGTCCGGCAGTTGGGCGTTGTTACAGCCTTACCGCAACGGTCTTCTTTTGGACTGGCGATGGCGCGGTGAGCGGTGACAGTGGGTGTGGCGGTTACCGCCATACTGCAGGGTTCCCTTGGAGGTGGCGAGGTAGCGCGGTTGGCGGCGCGTTGGCAGAGCAAGGCCTTACCGCCTTACCATGGAGTTTGCTTGTCGTTGGCGCAGTAGCATCGGCGGTCAAGCTTGGCGGTTACTGCCCTACTGTGGAGACTTATTCTCTAAGCCGCGGTGGTCACGGTAAGCCGCTAGCGGTTGAAGAGCGGCGGTCTGGTTATGATTACCGCCTTACCGCGAGCGGTGCTCGGGGAAGCCACGGTGGCTGTTGTGGACGGCTAGTGGTCAGTGATAGCAGTTACCGTCTTACCGCGGGTTGGCCTAGTGGTCTCCACGGTAGTGCTGGTGTGACCGTAGCGGTCTGCCTGGCGGTCACCGCCCTGCTACGAGGTGGCATGGCGGCCCCCGAGGTAGCACAATAGACCATTAGCAATCTGGGCTGGCGGTCATCGCCTTGCTGCCGTTGTCTGGCGGTTAGGGCCCGGTAGCACGGGGTGGACAAAGATTGAGCTCAAATGGGTTCACCGCCACATCGCAGGGTGGCTCGTTGAGTTCGGCGATAGCACGGAAAGGCTGAGATCGGGTCGACATGGGCTCACCGCCATACCACGGTGTATGTTTGGACTTGGAGCAGTAGCACGGTGGAAGATAGAGATGAGCTCAGAGCTTAGAGCTCGATCGACCAAGCTTCACCGAGTTTGACTAGAGGTCAAAGCAGTGAACGAATGTGAAAGTGACACGTGGCAAGATCTTTAAGATTTGATTGGCCGAAAGATTATTTTTTGATTGTAATAGGCTACATTATTTTAATGCTAGGCGGCTTGATGTTTGCAGAAGACGGTGCACGTTATCAGAGAGTAATGGCAGCTTGCAGGTGGGATAATGAATATCCTAATGACCGTTGATTGTTTGAACAGGTAGAACAGGTAGGCACACAGTAAGAGATTATAAAGTAATCTCGTGTGCACGATAAAGGATGATGAGGGAAGATAGAGAGGCTGAGAGTGTTCGATCGGTTTTACATATTGTTGTAATTGTGAACACTTTGACTCTCAGATCTGAAAAGACGTGAACCTGTGGAGGCCTAGTGGCTGGGTTGGCTGAGACAGTCGACTGTCTTGGTGAGATGAATCTACACTGTGTGTTGTGAGGGTGCTGGAATAGTGTGAAGATTCTGATTAAGTTGTTGCCTGCATTCTCCAGATGGACAAGATGTAATCTTCTGAAGAGCATAGCTTTGAGATTGTATTGTAACTGTTTGTTGCTAAATAATACAATTTGAGCTGAGTGTTTTGGAGGGTGGGGTTTTTTACCTGAAAAGGTTTTCCCCACGTAAATATGTGTGTCCACATGTTTGTATTTCATGGTTGTCTGATTTAGTTTCTTGAATCTATGCTTGTGTTGAATCTGTTACTTTATTAAGCATTTACTTTTCTCAGAAAGATCAATGGGGGATCCATTGTGCCTGTTTTCGCTTTATGGCATAGTTTGTGTATTTGATGTGATTTGAAGAAATGAAAATCACCAAGGCACTTTTGTTTTAGACATTTGTTCTATGATGACAGACCCATCCTGTATCCCCAACACCTGGGTCCAACCAGGACACACAACATTGTCGATCCATAAGGTTTAAGAGAAAGTCCATCATGCGTACGAATGATGGATTTTGTTTTTCCGTATTCCTCCCTTTGTAGGGAATTTAAGAGTAATGTCTCATCTGTGATGACATTTACTTTGCTCGCGGGGTCGACTAAGACCCCTATCACAATGTTACCATTGAGGCGAGTAGGAATATAAAGCAAAGAAGGCTTACCATTTGTTGGCACGTCTTGTGAAGTAAACATTACATCAGGTGAACCGATCGCAAGATGAGGAGAGGGAGTAACGGTAACCATGTTAACATATGCCTCAAGGTAAGAAACATAATCAGAGGAATCAATAATCATGTTAGTAGAATGTGTCGGAAACAGGTCCGTGTATATCTGCAAGCCACTGTTAGCTTTCGCCACTGATTTGTTCATGTTGTTCTTATTTCCATCAAGACAGATAGTATAGTCTTTGATGCAATCGTGTATCTCATGATGCAGGCTCATGCAACGTTCGGTATCATGTCTATTAACTCGATGGTACTGACAATATGCGTTTTCTTCATACCAGTTAGGGTACAGTTCTCTAACCAGTTTAGGGGTGGCAGGGTAAGGATCTTATCTTTCACCAACTTCTGCAAGATGGACGAATAAGATTCTGATAGCTTCGTAAACTTTTGGTCTCGTCTGAGGCCATTGTTATCCACAATGGCTACTACATTCGCAACAGTTTTACCTCTTCTAGAGATTGATCTGATAGATCTTCCTTCAAAACGGGAGCGCGAGGGAGGACCCCCGAACTGAACTACCGTCTATTGGTACTCTCGTAAAGTTGCACACAAGTGTGCAAAAAAATGATACTTCATGAGGGTGAACTTCTCTTGCCAAGGTCTTTGTAAGTTCCCTATGAAGACCTTATGTACATCAGAGTCGGGTAACCAATACGAGATCTGTGAGAAGAGTGCTTGGTACCGTGCTATAAAGTCTATAATCTTCTCATTGTCTCGTTGTTTGCACTGAACAAGGTCTAAGAAGGTCAGCTTTGGTCCGATGTTAGCTTGGAATTGGTTCACAAGTTGATCGAACGTGAAGATGGAATTATCGGGCAAAGAACAGTACCAATCTAGTGTTGTATCTTTGAGGGACCGAGGAAATAGTTTTGCCATCAATGCATTGTGATGGAAAAATTCTATACATAAGGCGTTAAAGGCAAACACGTGTTTGTGGATCCCCTTTACCACCATATTTCTCGAATTTGGGAATCCCCATCCCTTGCAAGAAAGGAGTGTTTAAAATTGTAACCAACAACAGGTTGTGTCGAAAGAAGGGCTGGAAAATAGGCTGGGCCAAGGCCTAGGAAAGGTTCGCCAGCTGGTTCTACATTTTCCCCATATTCTGAAGAAGAGTATTCAGAATAGGGTCATTAGAAGGCATAGGGCCACCAGAACCACCACTAGAGCCACCACCTAGACTGCCGCTGTCACCACCACTAATGTCGCCACCGCCAGTGTGACTTCCATCAGAACCACTTCCACTTCCGAAGCCACTACCATGACTTCCTTCGGAACCGCCTCCGCTAATGCCACCCCCACTTGAAGTTTCTACCACCAAAGCCCCCACTTATCATCTCGCCAAATCCTCCACCACTGGAGGCGGTGGAAGGGGTGAAGTGGAAACCCAAAGGGTTCTTGTTTACTTTGACAGTTTCAAAATTCTCGGAAGTAGTGAGTACACTGACCAAAGGTACCGCATCAGCCATATATACGGATGTAGGGGGCATCGACATCTCTAATTGTCTCTCATGTTCCTCAAAGAGGCCACTTCGTGTCATGCGACTATGGCTCAAGGGGGCGCATGCTTCGGCCAGACTAGTGAGACTAGCTAAGAGCTCTACTCCTATCCGGTCTTTTTCCACCATGTATCTTATTTCACTAATCACTTTAGCAACCCTAGCCATCTTCGAGTTTCCTTCCAAGTGATTTTCCAATGCACCTAACCCTTTACCAAGGCTAATGACATATTCAGAAGGGATATGGATGGCCTCATGCTCGTCTATGGATGAGGAGGTCAGTGACGCAGGAGGGGTAGGGACGCGATCAATTTCGTCAAGGAATCTAGATTCGCCTCGCGAGACATGCTCCTGCGTGGACAAATCGACCGCAAAACCAAAGAAAAGGTCGATAGTGTAACTAGAAGAGACCTTCGTCTTCTCCATCAGAAGGTGTCGCAGACTTCTCCTGACAATATGCCTAGAAGTTGTAGATTGGGTTGTGAAGCTCATAAACTTTCACAACACACAAGGGTGCAACGACCAAGAGGTATAAGAGAAAAAGCTCAGAACACCAACAAATGGGTAGACGCTGATTCACCATGGGTTCACCAAAAATGTAAGAGAGGGGAACCAACCACTGCAAGGCCCCAAGTCACGAAAGGCCAAGAGAGGAAAGGCTACCCTAACTTACCTCAATTTAAAGGAAGGTTAGGATAGAAGGAATGAGAATGATGAAGACGATGAAGTCCTTCGATCACTCAACGATCCCGAGAATTGAAGAGAGACTAGGTGAGTCACTTTTTAAGGTCAACTTTGCGTCTCAGGTGATTCTCTGTTAGAGGACATAAGCGCGGGTCTAGGACGACAACGTGGCGCGCTGGCGTCCGTACGGCCAGAAAACCAGAGAGACAAGGTTAGATCCTCAAGAAAAGACTGCTAGCCTAGTTTAGATGCTTCCTAAACAACAAAATGAGATTAAAAAGAATGAAACATAAATACGAATGTGATGAAAGAAATATATTACCGCAAGGGTGATGAAGATAATTTTGTAGAACAATCTTCTCGCCAGCTTGCTCCAAAATCTCTCCACCTGCACACAGAAAAGTGAGAAAATGTTGGGGGGTTGTTTAGGGGCCTACCTCAGTTAGACCCCCGTTTTGGTGTTTCCACCTCCACGGACAACCAAGTTTGCAATGATAGGAATAAAGATAAAGAAAGGAATACAAGCTACTTAAACAAAAGACACTACAAAACAGTACGTTCTTACTCAACCAAGACAATAGAGAAGATGAGAGGAGCTTACCACCTCCGTCCAAAGCGCTCAAGGCTTGTGGAGGAGAAAATGAGAGGAACTCAAGCCTCTGTTGCAATGGTGTTTGTCTTGCATTTGCACTATCGGAGTGATGGAGTGGTAGATTGTTGCAATGGAGTGTGAAGTGTTGCTACAAAGCTTGAATGGATGAATGGAAATAGAGAGAGTGCTCAAACCGATCTTGCAAATCTTGAAAATGGATGGAATGGTCAAGAATATGAAGGAATGGATGAAAAATGGCCATATTCGGTCAGGCCAGCCGAAGGGAGGCGTTACTCTTTGACTTCCAATCGAAAGTGTAACGTTTCTGCAGTCTCCAACCGCAGGAATCTGCTAGGGACATAAGCGCACCGCACGGGCGTCCCCGACAAAAACGCCCCCATCGACACACAAAACAAGCGCCAAGTGTGATGTGGGCAACGGGCTTAAGTGGAATTAAGCCTCCGCCTTAGGTTTTCTAAAGTGTAAGGGGGATAAAAAGGAATTCGCATTAGGGGTGTAAATTCACACTTATACAGCTGTGATGATCAGAATGGTGGAAAGTTTTGTAAGTTGTTATTCAGAAGTCGCACACTAAAGGGATTGTTGTTGAGCCTATCTAGTATGTTCTCCATAAGTTTCAGTGGTACGCATCAAGATTGGAGTGAGTTATGAGTTTCTGAGTTCCTACAGTTATTTTTTTCCTATAGCAGGTGTTTCTGGAAGAAGAGAATGCAATTCTAGTAAATTAAGTTGTTGCGTATGCTCCTGTGATGATCAATGATGTCTCTAGATCGTGCTCTATCATTGTGGTACGTCTGCGTTGATCGGTGTGTTCGTGATCAAAGATTTTTCCTTTGTGTGTTCAAGTTTTCATGTTCTTGGCCGACATGATGGTGGTAGCGTGTCGCAGATCCTTATGGATTAATTTTTGAATGTTTGGTATGTTTGAGGATGTTGATTTAGGTCTTCATTATGTTGTGATTGACTTAGGTTGGTATGCATTGAGATTTGTTCATGAATTGAGCCGACAATTTGTAATTCATTTATTCTTTATTTGTGGCCAACAGAGTTGTTGATGTAAATCCATGTAGCGGATATATAAGAGTGATTGTTTCCTCATTTTGAAGTGTGCTCAATGAATGTATATGAAGTGTGAATGCGAAATGTACGAATGAAGATCAGATCATTCGATTTTAGAGCAAAGTGTGAAGAAGATTGAGCGAAGTGTGAAGAAGTGTTTCGATGCCTAACCAGAACTATCATTAGGATTTTGAAGAAGCTAATTTCTCAGTTCAACCTCATCAGATGGATTTAATCTGATTGTTTTATGTAAGGTAGTGAGCCTTCCCTTCTGAGCAGTGAGCTCTAGGCAATGTGCCTAAATGCACGTGCATTCCTTATTCATTTTTCATTATACTGCTAACAGGGTATAATCTTGTGGACTAACATCCACCGTGGTTTTTCCCCTAACAGGGTCTCCACTTTTAAAATCTTGGTGTTGTGTGTTTCTAATGTGTTGTTGATTCATGCCTTCACTATTAATTATCAGATCTGAGATTAAAGGTTGATAAAGGTTAAATAAGTTTAAATTCTATAACAACTGATTCACCCCCCCCCCCTCTCAGTTGTCTATTCTTGTAACAGGATCGAGTTGGCTCTTCTTATGGCACCACCTTCATCATCTCCTTCCTCTCAGTTGAGATTTGGTTCAGCAAAGTAGGATGTATTCTCCTCCTCATATTTGTGACATCTAGATGGTTTCATGACAGGTCTTGCCAACTTGGCTCACCATTTCTCCACAAGTCTTGAGGATGTTCTTGAGGGGACCACCCTTCTTTATCAGAGGGATATCTAATCTCCAATTTTGTTCATATTTTTGATGGTTGTAGTTCTTGGGGGGTATTGATGTTGAGACCTCTAAACATCACTCTGCCATCTCTTTTATGCATTTCATCTCCTTTTTGGAGAGGGGTTTTCTTCCCACTGAGTTTTTCCCTTTGCTTTGTTTGTGGGAGATTAGTTGCATCTCATTTGTAAATGGGTACCTAAAATGGCCATCATGTAGCCGGGACCCATCATTCCATCATTGCATTTTCATTTCCTCCCTAAGTTGCACTTATGGGGGGTGTTGGTGTAATTAATATTTAATTACACTAGCATAAGTTTACTTAGGCATATTGTTTAATTAATTCCTAGGTTGCATTTACTAGGCAATTAGTTAATAATGGGGCCACACCCCTTTCCATGTATTTGGGATAAAAGATTCCTTCTAGAAGAAGAGTTGTCTTTTCTAAAATCCTTATCCTATCTTCACATCATCCTAGGTTGTTGGTTAGGGTTCACATGTTGTTAGGTCAAGACACATGTCAGCATCATAATGCATACTACATTTAACTCTTGCCTATATATACAAGGCATTTGTACATTGTAACATATCAATCAGATAATAGAATCTCAATTTGCATGCCTAAGTTGCAACACGACACTTTCTTTGTGGGTGAATTTCCTCTTGGCAAAGATCCTTTGAAGGCTGTAGCTTCATAGAGTGATTTAGCATCCATAATTTCTACATATTAGTTCTTGTGTTATTGTTTAGTTGAATGATATTCGTTTTTAGTAGGTACTATTAGAGCATTATTTATTTTTGTATTTGGTTTATTGCTATATTTCTTTATATGCACCAAGGTAGGATATGCTCACTTTTTTGTGTCAATCAGTTGTGTGCCCATGTCTCATGCACTCGATTACCACTTATGTAGTTAGTGAGTTAATCAATTATGTGCCCGTGTCTTGTGCACCTAATTGTCACTTATCTGGTTATAATTGAGTTATACTCCTTATATCACTAGTTAGCTCAACCTACTAAGCACATCTAGCTTTAGAGAGCTCCATCTATTATGGGTGTTAAGCATTAGTTACCACCTATTATGCATTGCATTGATTTATATAAGCATGTGCCTATTTTTATTATGGCACTTCCTTTAATTCCTTGATTAGAATACAAATTTTCCTATCATATTGATTTTTTGCGTTATTGTGCTTAGCATTATTATCATTATGTCAATATTCTTACACATGGTATAAGAGTAGGATAGTGTTTAAGGTTAGTCTTTAAAAATTTCTAGTAAAGAAAATATTATATTTCTTAAGCATTGAATAAGTTCTTCTCTCGCATCCCTAGATGATCTAGATAATAAAAAAAATAAAAAAATACTAAATTATAAGGGGTTCTTGTTGTATCTCTTCTTATAGATATATTTTGGACCCTCATGAACCAATTTTGAGGTTGTAATTGAGTCCTAAGTGTTCAAAAAACCAATTGACCCTTCATTATGTTCCAATTGGATGATGGAGGCTAGATCTACACAGATTTTTACTTGGAAGGTGATTGCAAGATCCTATGGGTATTTGAATTTTTGGAGCACTTTGGAGAAAAATCAACCTCACCATCATGTTTAAAAGACCCAAAATCCCCAAGATCTTAATAAAGTCTGCCCAATTTGGACAAAGTTGTAGAAAGAAGCAATTATTTTGCACACGTAGTCATAACTTGCATACACGGGTTTAATGCAATCTTATATATATATATATATAATTCCAAAAAAAAAAAACAAATAAAACCTATAAGATTTTTTTTTAAATTTTAAAGCATGTGGGTAGGGTATGTAGGGTAACCCATACCCGAACCTTTGTAGCAACAAAGGTGGCAAACCTAGGGGTGTGCCTGACCACCATCTAGGAATAACTCCATCGAAAATTCTTTTGATGATAGTAATTGTAGTTGTGCTACTCCCTACACTATCATGCTACCCAAAGTGGCCACTACCGACTCCCGAGCACGAATCGTGCTCAACCAAACCACCTCCACCAAAGTTAGTCACTCATTTGGTAGGAATCTCCAAATTTGGTGGACCTCCAAAGTTAGTAGACTATAATTTATCTACAAAATCACTAGATTTAGCAAAGGAACTGTTTTAGTTTGACAAAACCCCAAACATGGCAGCAATTCTACCAAAGTTGGAGGTAAAATATTAGCATTAATAGGTGCATTTGAAATTTTGGCCTCCCTCACCATTAGGCTTTTAAAATGTGTATTTCAACTTCAAAAGCCCATATCTTGAATATATGGAGTCCTTTTTCAACACAATATTTTTTGAAACAAGGTAAAATGTTGTGTACTTTGTTGCATGAAATCCGTTTTTGCTCAAGTGTCCCTAATTTTTTAGACTATATTTATTTTGTTAGATTTGGTGTAGTCGCGGTTTTTGGGGCTTGGAAGCCTTGTAACTTTCAAAAATAGACTTGGATTTGAGTGCCATTTTTTTAATGTGAATATTTTTCCAAACACTACACAATGGTGCAAGCAAATTGTTCTTTTGTTGTAGTTTCATTGTACTTTTAACTTTTCAGTCCTTATTGGACAATGCAAAAGTTGTAGAAAGAATAAACTAGTATTGTAAATATATTCACCTATAAAGTGCCACTCATCTTTTGTTGGGGGAACAAAAATTAAGTAATTCAAGGGGGTGTCTTGATATGTTTAAGTGATTATCTTCTTTGCTTTGAGTTCTAGTGTGTTCTCTACCTTTGCTTCACATGGGTAATCTGAAGCTTCCATTCTTAACTCCTTATAATTATGTAGCATGGAAACAAAATATATGGAATGTTTTCACGACTTTAGGATTACTTCTTATATAATAAAACAAATTAAAGAATGTAAAGAGAATGGTAAGATGAATTGGTTACTTGAAACCACTAAAGTTCTTGAATGTTTGTGTACTTTTGTTTCGCTTGATCTTTTATTTCATCTTGATTTGTGTACAATACTTGTAGAGGCATGTGACAAACTTAAAACATTGTATGGTAAAATATAACGTCCAAGGCTATCAAATTGACAATGATTTTTTATGTCTAGATCTTGAGAGTTTTGACAACATTCAAGACTATGTAACCAAGGTCAATGACCTTAGAGAACACCTTAAAGATTGTGGTATTGAGAAAAAGAACATGGAGATGATATTTAGTGCACTAAACAAACTTGCTCCAAAATATATTACCTTAGAAAGAGATGGCTAGTTGCATGATCCATTCTTTCTCACTCGCGCTTGGATATTGGGTTGAAGCTATCAATTGTGTTGCTCACATTCAAAATATGGTTCCATAATGCCCTAAAGGGAATCACTCCTCGTGAATCTTGGTGTGGTAGGAAACATGTAGTGCAACACTTCATAGTTTTTGACAACCCTATTTAGGCTCACATCCATTTATAGAAGCACAAGGATTTGGAACCACAAAGCTAACCTTGCACCTTTGGTGGATATCCTGATGGTGTTAAGGGATATCGACATATAGATCTAGATACACATAAGCTCTTCATTGAGAGAAGTATACATTTGAGGAAATTTCTTTCAAGTTGTAACATCTTTGACCATACTCTTATGGTTTTCACCTAGGTTTTAATTCATGAAACTTGTAAATAATTCAATGCTTTCAAAACAAGAAGGTACATTTTTTGTTTTCTAATAATAGATTTTGCATTCTGCATAAATAAATTCATATAACATTCACAATAAGAACAAGGTCAGGATATCCTTAGCTAGATTACTCTTCTATTTCACAAGCCTCGATGTGTCATCTACAAGAGGGAGAGCATCACCCAAGCGCTTTACCTCTAACCACAGACCGTATGTCCCTTGCACACCTTCCTAACTGGAAATGACCCTACCCTACGACGAAGAGCATAGTATAGGAACCTCCAATATTGTCATTTGAGTATCTAGTGTTGTGTCCTACATAATATGTACGACCATACAACTATGGATACCTTCCAACTATGCATGACGCTACTAACAAGTTATGAAAACCTGGAGCATAGTGAACCGATAAGTGCAAGAAAATATTTTTGCACTTACTTTGGCCAAATTTTTGATATATAATCATCTACTTTCTGAGGAAACAGTGTCATAAGTTCACCAACCTCTAACTCGACTTGGAAATCTTACTGACCTATGGTTAACTCAACTATTGGTTTGACCCAAAGGTTAACTATCTCAAATAGATTCTCTTTCAATAGTGATGACTTTACTAGTGTCGATTATTCAACTAAATAGGTTTGACACATCTAACTCAAATGCATATGTTACGTTCTCACAACATTATGGGTCTAGGCAACTACCCATTATTCAAGTCCTTTCTTACTAAGTCGGTAAACGACTTGATTGGTTATACTTTTCTGACTAGATCTTTCCAGTTACGTTCATGTAACATCTTGGAGCTTGGCAACTACCTTTTACTCAAGTCCTTAGTTTTTAACCATGGGAGTAACTATTCTCCTATTTTATGCATAGTTAGTTAATGTTGATGACACAATGTCATCGAATAGACACACCTAGTCTCAATCTAAAAGTACTGACAATATGTCGATATGTATAATAACCTATTATTAAACTTAAATTAAAGAATACTTCTTATTAAAGTTTCATATGTCCATCATTTAATTTTATGGTTCTTGATCTAAAGAACTCCATATCGAATATGGTTAATCTTGAAATGAACATAAATAGACAATCATCTTCTTCTTAAATAATGGTTCAGACTCTTCATTGTTATATCAAGTATGGTTTCGTTCTTCTAGAACGCCATAAACGATCTGGCTATTCATGATATTAAATATCATTTAGTTTGATTTTATATATAACTTTATATTCATAGTAATGTCCTTTAATAATTCAATATATTAATTTGTTTAATTTTGATAACTCAACTGAGAACCATCTGACTAATCTCCAAACTCTTTGCAAGTTCCTCCCAAGTTATTTTTTGTATAGTTATCTAAAATACCTATGTTTCTAGGTATATACTTATTCATATATTTATCTTTTCACATGACAAATATATACTCACATATAAATGCATGATAAGTTTATTTCCATATTTGGAGAATATTTTCCTTTTGTGGAATATTTGGGCTCTTGCACCTTAAAATCTCCTAGCATCACGACCTTTGATTTATAACAAGAAAATAATGTCCTCTACTCATGTTAAATGATTTCAAATCAACAAATAGTAATAATGACTCTTGGTCTAGTAAGTAATACTTATAACTTTCAAATGATAATAAATACTTTTGTCTTTCTATTATGTTCAAACCTTATCACTTAGAATGCAATATAAACTTGTTTTGATAAAATACATATGACACTATCTTATTGGAATAAGCATCATATTCACATATTTATCTATTCTTCACTAATTGAGTTTAACAAGTTGGTCGTTTGGTAAAACACAACTTAGAGAGTCTTAACCTTTCTCTTTAAGCTCTCTTGAATAATTTAACTCAATATCTCGTAAAAATAACATGATTTTAACAATGTTTTTAAAGAGTGAGATAGTTTAGTCTAATCCACTGATTAATTCTGATTCTAACTATCTCTTATACTTTATTGTAAATAATCTATATTTTTCATGTTGGAACATGCATTCGTAAATGTTTGCAAACAATCATAGAATAGCATATAATGCAGACATATTCATATTAAAAATATAGTAGAAAAACTCTTTTAGATTCGAGAGGAAAAGATTAAGAAAAGTAAAACATGCTGAAATTTTCAACTGGTGTCTCTTGCTACAAATTCTACAACTTAAACTCAGAGCTTCTATGCTCTCCACCTCACTACCCTTCGCACTATTTTCTTGATTCTATTACTAATATTTTGTAAATAATGAGCAATCTAAATCAAATATAGTCAAACCAATCTCCCTAAACGGTGTACTACTATGTAGATTGCAAATAATTTTCACTCTCTGCTAATTCTCTCTTCTAATCTCACATAATACAACTCTCTCCAAAATTTACCAACTAAAGGACAACCTCCAAAAAGAACAACAGGTATTTTTTTATGCTAAATGAATTCCTAGAATAGCCAGTTATTACCTCTTTTGGAGGCTCGACTCAACTCTTTTTAATGCCACAATTTGCACATACTACTAGGCGTGAGGAAAAGCCCTTTTAGATAGTCGACTATGCAACCATAGAATTGCCACGACTGGAAATTGACTTGGTCTTATGCAATCCAAAATTCTCTACATAAAAATGCAGTTATAAGATAATTTAGTTTCAGTTTGAAATAGTCTTCAAAAACAAATCAAATTCTTCCTCATATTGCCACAACATACTTGGCATGCTACAAGTTTGTTTAGCAACAGTTAAAAACTATAGAAAGGTCTCTATAAATGGCACAATATGCAACGGTTTGCAATGCCAATAACTTCATTTCCTTTCCTTTTTGCACATGTTTTGAAGTTTCCACACCGCCACCTTTATCGTGGCTGTTAAAGTAACTTAAAATGTGCAATATTCAGCCACTGCGTGGCTTTAATAATAAATTGCTAACTGCACATGGTGGCGCCTGAGCTGGGCGACCACAATATTCATAGATATATTTGCCATAAAGCCTTGTATATGAGTGGTATAACAACCATTTAATATGGCTTTTTAAGCCAAACAAAATATAATGTCTATATATATATACACATATACACACATTTCATTTATGATTTATTTGCATATGTATATATGTATGAATATACGTAAATATTAACTTATCTATATATATTCATATCTTCATACATACATATATATATGCTTTAACTCACGCACACACGCACACACACACACACACACATATATTATTCAAATATACTTTACATATTACATTTGTTATTTACAATAGATTTTTAATTTGACGGTCAAAGAGGCTCAATAACGATAAGGCATTATTTTCTCTAAGGACACTTAGCCTATCAACTTAGGTTTAATACTTTACTGATTCAATACTTGAATTGATCTGACAAGGTTTCAAATAACCTAAATGAGTGAGTATGCGCGTCTACTCAAATAGCAATACGAACCTTTCCAAATACCAACTTCTCTCCTGGGTGATACTCTCCCTCCCCCTCTGGAGGGTTCAAACTTTCCTACATTCAACTTAGAACAACATATTTGTAGTTAGTTGATAACATACAAAGCATAATCATAGTATAGATTAAACATCATATAAGCACTTAAAAGTAGTTTCACACTTCATCCAACATCAAATACCATAATGACATAATCATGCATTATAATTGTATTTGAACATAAAGGTTAAAGTAATTGGGTAAATTAACAATGGGGTGTAACACAACTTATCCTCCAACACTTCTTCCTTCATGGTGGATTCTGATGATAATGACATGAATGACTTTCCTCCTACCTCCTAGACTTGGAAGATTGATTTTTCACCTTCCCCTTTGGCAAGTTCATATTCAAAAGTTGAGGACTCTTCTCTTCCATCCTTGTTGTCCTCTATACCTTGTTGGGTTTGACATACATTGGAACACACAAACACTCTTGTTGGGGATTCTTTAAATAATTAGAGGACTTAGTCATAGTATAAGGATCTTTCACATGCCTACAGTGTTGCAACTCTTTGGAACTTGAGTGGGATTCTTTTGTGGAAGAAGAATACAAATCTTTGCTCCAAAACAACATATGGGAACTTGTTCCACTTCCTAAGGGAAGAAAACTAGTTTGGTGTAAGGGGATCTATCAAACTAAATATGTAGCAAATGGTACTATAGACAAGTTCAAGCATGGCTCTTGGCTAAAAGTTTCTCCAAGTTCTTAGTATTGATTATATATAAACTTTTGCCCCTATTGCTAAAATGAACTCTATTCTCCTAACTCTTTTCGTTCGTGTAGCTCATGGTTGGGTTGTACACTGGATGGATGTGAAGAGTGCATTTCTTCACAAAGATATTCATGAGGAGATTTACATGGAGCAACCATAGAAATTCATTTAGGATTCACCATTGATTTGCAAGTTAAGAAAGTCTATCTATGACTTTGAGCAAGCCCCTATGGCTTGGTATTCCAAGATGGACTCCTTTCTTCTCTCAATTGGATTCTTTTGATGCCACTCACATCTAAATGTCTACATTTTACAAGAGGACTACCTTCTATATTTGTTTCTCTATGTTGATTTGATTTTCACAGGGGAGCACCTCATCCATCATTGCCAAAGTTTAAAATTATTTTGCACAACAAATTTTCCATGATCGACTTGGGTTTATTGCATTAGTTTCTTAGGATTGATATCACACGATCCTCTTTTGAGATCACACTTTCTTAACCCAAGTATGCTCTTGATCTTAAAATATTAGTGTGAACATGGTATATTACCTATTTATTTTCATATTAGGTCATATTCATACTTATATACTTAGACATACTCAGAATATTCTTTTTGTGTATCATATCATATGATTAAGACCTTTGTCATGATCTTAGTATATCCTAGGGTTTCATCCATTTCTTTATAACATGAATTTATTCATTATTGTACTAGTTTCATTTTGCATCTAATGAATTTTGGCTTCATAGCATTTCCATTGTTTCTCTCTTGTGTGGAAGGTTGTTTTGGCTACAAGTGATCCTTGGGCTACTTTGAGGTTGACCAACAACTCTTACATGGTAGTAAAGTTCTAGATATATAATTTCCTTCATTCTTTTTGGAGATTTTTGCCAAGAGTTTTCAAATAGTGTATCCTAGTGCAAAATGGACCATGAAGTTGAGCTTACAAAACCCAAAAAATTATAAATCCATAAAAGGCATGATAGGGTTGGAGTTAAATTTTTGGGATCTTTTTTGGGGGGATTTAAAAAATTGTACAACTATATGAATATTTAAATATTATACAACCATACAATCATTGTATAGTACCAACCACCATTGTTGCAAAATTGAAATCTAGTAGAGAATATTCATATATACTTCTTCTTTTTTATTAGATTGCTTTCTTTTTGCAGTGCGCCTGGTAAACTTTTAAATGTGACCGGCGGCGCTGGCGCGACACGCCCTCTGATACTATGGGGGTGAGGGAGACTAGACCTCATGACCAACCTCCTGCAATAGGAAACATTTAGCCAACCGAGCTAGGGCCCCAACCCCAGAGTATTCATATATACTTCAATTGCATCATCTTGGAACATATTTTACACAATAGACAATATTCCTCTATACTTTGCCTACATCATCTTGCTACATTTTTTCAATTTTAAATAAAAAATTATTTAGTATTGTTGTCAATGCAAGGCTAACATCATCATTAATTAGCCTCAAGTGAGTTAGCCCTTGGTCATGTGAGTGACCAACACCTAGGATCCACCTTGCTTTTTTTAAGCCCTAAAAGAGCAATTTTATGGAGAAGGACATAACTTAGGCATACAGTATCATATTTTCACAAATAATGTGTTGGAAAGCTAGTTTTGAGCACTACCTAGCCATCCATTTGGTTTTCCTTGATTTTTCTCATATAAATCTTATTTAAGTTTTAAGTTAGTCTTTCTATTTTGACTCATACTTTGGATATCTTGCAAAATATGAGACCCTTTTTATCTTGTGAGGGTTCCAATTTTACATGTTTGGATTTATAATATGTATACGAGGAGTATATCATTGTAAAATCATGGATTGTTTTGTTCCTCCTTATGTAATCACCTTGAGCAAAGGGAATGATAAGTCTTGGCAAGATGACATCCTAAAACATCTTAAGTGGCTTCATCTCTTGCCACATATGTAATGTCTCTTTTTCCTCCTAAAGTTGTTCAAGTATTAGCAGCATATTCAATAGATTAAATGTTAAGAGTTAAGATAATTTATTATATATCATGTTCTACATGATGTGTAAACTACAATATGTAATAATTAGACAAGGATTCTAAAGAAAATAATTAGCATAGTAAATTGAATAACACATCCATATAATTCACTTAGGTTAACATCAAAATCATAATATTCCAATATCTTTTAATATTAATATGCATCAATAACTTGATGATAAACACATTTATAAGTAGTAATAATTTAAATTAATTAAATATTTAAAATAATGGTTGCAAATAAAATTGATAACGTAATTTGTAATTCCTGGAGAGGCTGTTGTTTAGGACTCAAAGGAATGGTTAAATAGGTCTAGTCTCTCCACGACATGGAAGCACCCCCAGAGGAACCGGTTCTTACACAAAATCCAACTTGCCTTCACGACATAAATAACACAATCCTAGCCAGGACACTCCCAGGTGTACGTTGTACCCCGAGTTGGACACACCCCTATGTGCCCCTTCTCCAAATGCCTTAATACCAACCAATGATCCTAATCTTCACTCCTTTTTTTCCCTCTCAATTTCTATTTTCCTTTTTCTCTTCTCTCCTTGAATGTTCTCCCCCTTTTTTGAATCTCACGCAAATGCTTTATATAAACCTCAAGGGGTGGTTTCCAAACCATCACGCCCTTTCACAAAGGTTTCCTTTAATAATTATTTAAATAAAATTATTCTTCCCCTTTTTAAAAGAGTGTTTATACATATTCTTTATTAATATCTCTTTTAACCAAAAGACCATAAAATCCTTTATTTTTCTTTCTCCCTTTTAATTCTAAAGGGTTATTTCATAACTTTTCTTCTCTTGGATAAAAACCACATAATATTTCTCCCCTTGTAAATTAGTTGTTGTCCTTAGTAACATGAGATGTATCTACATCACAACTCAAAAAAATACATAATAAATAATTGAAGAAACACATAATCAATACAAAAAAAAAACACATAATCAATAATTGAAGAAACTAATATTTTAAATATCTTTATTCTTCATATTGTTTTTATATATATTTTTAACTTCATCTACATCCTTTTCTTCTTTAAATTCATAGATTTTTTTTTTTTAAATCAATTTAAATTAACAAGTACTTTCAAGAGAGTCATTTTTTCCAATCAAAATTATGAAAAAACTATACATGCATACATATCAAGAATTTGCAATCAAAGAAACTAGTGATATTCTATATGTTTAATCTTGTATTTTCAACTTTATCAAATTTCTCTAATGTAACCCATTTTCTTTAATATAAATGTTTCAATCACTTACATGTAACTTCAACATTAGATTTACAAAATTATTATGTGTTGACATAACATTTATCTAGTGAATGACATGCATATCCCATATTGTGTAGTCATTCATCGTTAAACTATATTTTATTTTATTTTTATGAATAGGCATTAATCTATATTAATTCAAAGATTAAAAATACATATTCACAAAAAAATGGTGGGTGGTAAGAAGGCACACCCCGATAGTCACATGGGCAATGCCCATAAAAGCCAAAAAACAAGTCACAAGGGCCTACCCCAAAATTCCATGATTACAAAATAGATTAAAAAAAGGCCATTAAGCGGCCAAAGTAGTGCCAACAAAGCTAGGAGGGTCTCAGTCATCCATTTTTCCCCATACATCAGCGGGGTGGGTGGTAAGAAGGCACACCTCGATAGTCACATGGGCAACGCCCATAAAAGCCAAAAAACCAGTCACAAGGGCCTAGCCCAGAAGTCCATGATTACAAAATAGATAAAAAAAAGGCCATTAAGCGGCCAAAGTAGTGCCAGCAAAGCCAGGAGGGTCTCAGTCATCCATTTTCTTTCCCCATACATCAGTGGGGTGGGTGGTAATAAGGCACACCCCGATAGTCACATGGGCAATGCCCATAAAAGCCAAAAAACCAGTCACAAGGGCCTAGCCTAGAAGTCCATGATTACAAAATAGATAAAAAAAAGGTCATTAAGCGGCCAAAGTAGTGCCAGCAAAGCCAGGAGGGTCTCAGTCATCCATTTTCTTTCCCCATACATCAGCGGGGTTTGGAGTGACGTCAGGAGGAGGACCCCAACCATCATCTTCTTTATCTTTATCTTTATCTTCCTCGCACCAAGGCGAGATTGCAAGCACAAGTCGCAGGAAGCTTTTACCAGAGTCTGGGTTGATCAAGTCCAATAACAAGGTATGATAATCGTGCATTTCGGACTACATGAGTATCCTCTTTTTTTATATGTCAAGTATAATTGAATGAAAAACAAGTAAAAAGTTTCCCTAAAAAGAGTTCATATCTTTCAACATATGTACAAAGTTATTGGGTTGATTAAGTCCAATAACAAGGTACAATAGAATAAAACATGGTAATCTTTCTAGGTATCTTAACATGAATGGAACAATAGTACATTATTAACATGCATAAAGCACTTCATAAAGAAACATTAGAAATAATCTTTTATTTAATTTATCTAGAGTGCACCCATCCCTTATTATTTCTCAATCTTGCTGACACATCAAGGTTTGTGTTCCATGAGATGAGACTCACTCAAAATTTTCTCTTTATATCTTTCTTCATGTAAGGAGGTTCACCACCGGAAAGTTCTACAGTAGTGATCCCAAAAGACCATATAGAATTCTTTTGTTGGGCTTCCCATTTTCATCCAAAAATATAGTCCAATTTTGAAAATTTGCCTATGACATCATTATCTACCAAAATATGATTAGGCTTGAGATCTCTTTAAATGAAGGCCTTCACTATCCTTGTAATATTGTTGCAATTATATATTCTCAAATGGACGTCATCAAATGAGAATTATAATATATTTGGTCAATCTAACACACATATATTGCATAACTATACATAACTATTTTCACACCATGAAAGAGCAATAAGTATTTTTTTAAACAAAAATAGATGTAATTTCTCCCATTGTAAAAATATGACATGTCCCCATGTCTAAGACTAAGAGAAACATTTTTGCTCCTTATCTTGTAATATATTGTATTATTTTAACCAACATATTTTAATAGATTAATATTTCACCAATTTTAAAAATTGATTTGGGACTTATGGGTTATGTCTCACCACACTTCTACTATACCATTCTAAGACCTATGGGAGCTATAGGCCCACGATGTAACCTATGTTAGACATAAGTAACAAATCTATACATTAAAAATAGTTATTCTGAAGTATCATATAAAAATGTGGATAGTAGCCAAAGTGACTTACTAACTATGGACTTTAGGCACTAAATTTGAAATTACACACAAATGATTAAGTGGGGTAAGGTATAATTAAGATAGTGCTTGATAACTAGATTTATAGGTGCATGAATTTCAATTCTATCCATATGAAGATTTGCTTGTCATTAAGCATTATGCAAGAATATCTTACATTCCTATGATAATATTGTGTATATATGTGTATATAATGAAAAAAAAGAGTGGAACATCATAGACCTATTCAAAGGAAGCACTTAGATTAACCACCCAATACATCATTTATATAATCAATTTATATGTGAAACTATCATATATCTTATGAAGAAGTTTTGTAAAGAAGGGAGAAATCATTAAAGAAGGATTTTACAACTATTTCACATCTTGTGTATTGAATATGACCCATGATATTAATATTATAAAATTTATAATCTTTAATACTAAATTGGATATTGAATTCATTGTTTAATTAATTTTGTCCTATTCAATATTTTTAAGTTCACTCAACAATATGATATTCTAAAATGAATTTATGTAGCTTTTTAGAACTATTGATATTGGTTAGAAAATAATTGTGAAAATTTCGAGCTTTGAAACTAAGATGAAAAGAAAACATCATTTTAAGAACTTTCTCAGATCCCTTTAGGCTCTATTATTGTAAAGTTTGGGGTAGAAACATATCTCAACTTGAAACAAAATTTAGTATTTTGAAAACAAGTAAACTGAGTATTAATAACTTAGAACTTAAAAACAACATACTTTGCCATATTAGTCGACAGGGTAACTCTAGTCTTCACTTTGCACTATGAATTCAAATTCATGAGCCAATTGAACAGCTGGATATATCTGCATTCATATCAGAGCACCACTAGGCAGGAGCTTTTTACAATCAATTCAAAAAAATTGATACCATAATTGCACCAAATATGTGTTTCCTGATAATGGCAACGAGGATATTTAGGAACCTATTAGATTTCAAAGATGGACAGAAAGCAACGAACTGCCAACCATGTTACTCCAATTCTATATTCGACCATGTTAAGAGTAGTCACGGTCAAAGACATTTATCAATTATTCAGCAAAGTTTTTTCCACCAAGCCATATTTCTTATAGGGATTCTATCAGATCAATGAAGAGACAAAATAAACCTTTCCTCAAATCTTAATAAAGACTAAATAAAAAGGGACACGACTCTTCATATAACTAGTTATGCCTCAAATTCTTGGGCCCAAATTCTTCTATGTGGAATGATGGTCTCTTCCCAAAGTAGGAAAGTAACAAAGGGATTCATTTGCGTTGTAGGAAAAGTTATATGGAAGCATAAAGGAGGTGTCTACATTCTAGAGGATGTACAAATTTCATATGGCTATTATAATTGTGCAAATTTGAAGTCTAGTTGATAGACATTTTTGGAAGCAAGAATATAATGGACCGGAGACATCTTCATGGGAGTATAATCTAATATTCAAATATTGAGTGGATTTATAATAGAAAGTTTGACTTGATCTCCTCTAGATCTTATGTACTACTAATGTTCTTAATACTATTTTTTTTCCAATTTATGATATGCGAATGTATTGTATATGAACAAATGTAAGATGCATCATGTCTTTGATGAATTACCTCTAACTATAATGTCCACATATTAGTCAATACTCAAGAGTTGTTAGTTCATTGAGTTTTCGACTGTATAAACTAAACATATGAATTTGAAATCATTTTATTTTCTAAGGATATATGTTTCTATCAAATAATTTTATGATTTATAATATGATTTCTCTTGTATGTAAATGATGATATTGTTAAAATGAGATGATTGGAACAAAACAATGTTCTTATAAGATATGATATCTACTATTTTAGGCTTTGATACCAAATGCAATGTCTCTTTTTTTGTTGGTGTGAATGGGGTTATTTTCTAACTAGTTATTAGTGATGACCTATTCACATTATTATAAGTTTACTTACGAGTTAAGTTTCTTAGTTATCATTTCTAGAAGTTAGTTATAATGGGGCTATGTCTCATTATTTACTTTTAGTTATCTAGGAATTTAATAATTCTCTCATGCATTTAATATTTGCATTGAGAATTTAATGTGTGTGTCCCAGGTTGTTATGACTTAGTTGTCTCATCTGATAGGATTAAGACACTTTTCATGATCTTGTCTAATCCCACCTCACTCTTTGCTTATATAATAAAGGCTTCATATGTACATTGCATCAAACAATCTTGGAAGCTCTTAAATGTATTTTGTCATATTGACATTGCATTATCTCTCAGAGTTCTGGTGTGCATTCTTTATTCTTTTTGATTTTATGTAGCTTTGATTTTCTCTTAAAAAGTTCATTGGATTATTCGATCTATTTCAGATTTCTAACATGGTATTAGAGCTTTTGTTTTGAGAAATCTAAGTTCATAGATTCTTGATTGAGAGATTGAGTTTCTTGTAAAGATCTTGTAAATTCCCATATGCTCTTCTCTTGCGTTTTAAACTTTTTGGAGAATCAAAAAGGATTTGCAAAGATCTAATAACCTCTTCATATTGCATATGTGTTTTGTGAGATTCAGGTGATTGCAACATTTCTGGTTATACCGATAGCTTTTTCAACTATTTCAATGCGTCTGGAAGGCATGAGAAAGTTAGATTTGGCTTTTGTTTCATCCAAATTGGAGATCATTTGACATAGTTACAGATATGGGTTTGAAGAAAACCATTTATCATTGGAGTCGTTTTCATTTTTGCTTCAGAATTTTAGTTTCCATTCATTTGTAAGAAAAACATTTTTTAAGTTTTGTAGCTAGGGTCAAAATCTTATTTGGGTATCTTTTAGATTTTGCATATCTTGAGTAGATCTGAAGAAAATTGATGTCCAAAAAGCATCACACATCATTTTTTCTACAGGTTGAAGGTTAAATAAAATTCATTTTCTCATATTTTTATTTCTAAATAAATAAAAAATTATAGGTTTTGTTTCTTCGCATCAAAATATTTTTGGGTTTCTATTATTGTCTACTTACAATGAAGAGATTTTTCAAAAATCAAATCAGAGAGCTAAAAATGAGCACTTTTCATCCACAAAGGTATTGATAAGATGTTTTTCCATTTTGTATCAGATATTTCAAGTTGAAGTTGTTTGTCGCTAATTTATTCAATAGACCAGAACTTTCACCTTGATGCTTTGTTTTTCAAAAACAAGTAGGCGTTGGAAAGGTCTTGAAGAGCACTACATAGCCATAAGGCTAATACACAGCCATAAGGCTAATACACAACAATAAGGCTAATTTTTTTAGATTTTGTCTTAGATTTTTTTTGTATCAAAATTTATAATTTTGGCTATTTTGAACCTATTAAGCATTGTATCTTGGAAAAGGCTTTGTAAACACACTGAATTATAAAGTGTCAACCTTATAATATTTGGGGGGGTAATCTTTGATACTACTGAAAAGGGTGGGAGTGTAATGGTGTTCTTTTTTTATGTTTCTTTGTAATCATTTGAGTATTGTATCATGGGTTTTTCTACTCATCCTTATGTGATAATTTTGGATAAGTCTAATTATGAGTCTTGGAAAAAAGGCATTCTAACCCATCTAAGATGGCTAAAAAAATTTCCTTACCTTTATGGGAGCATGCTTGAACTAGACACACCTAGAAGGAAATTGGTATGGGGTAATAGAATTGATCATGTAATAGGAATAATTGGTTGTCATGTTGATTATGACACTCTATTGTCTATAGTGGGCATTGAATATCCCCGCACATTTTGGACCAAGATTTGGGAGATGTTTGGAGACCCTCATGTTTCTCCATTCTCAGATGATCCTACTACAAATTGCCTCACTCCACTTGATGATGAAGATAATATACCCTTTGATGATGATACTTTAGAGGATCTTAAGTATTATGCATGTCTTGAATGTTCAGATGACATAGAAACTTCTCTTGCTTCTCATCCTCATGTTGAGATTACATCGACATCACCTGTTGCAAATTCAGATTCCAGAGATGCTTCGTCGAGAGCCTCTAGTGATACATTGTAGCAGGATCATTTATATCCTTTGGATTCAGTTCATTGGGACCAATTTCTACCAAACATCTCTTGTTTGTTTGTAGATTCCTCATTTTGGATCTAGATGAAACTATTGAGGACATACAACTTCTCTTTGAGGACCACTCTTTTTTCCTTGCATCTATTGTTTCTCCTTCAGATTTTAGAGTTGCTTCTACGAAATCTTCCAATGATTTCTTGTAGCAGGATATCTATACTCTTCTTGATTCAACTTGGAATGATCTTTTAACAAGTATTTTAGACTTCTTTTTAGAGACACATATTGCAGATTTGGGAGACACTGATGAGTATATTCATCTTCTCTTTGATGAAGATGATTCTTCTTTAGTTGTTGTGAGGGAACACTTTGACCCTCTTGATCATTCCTTGCAGTTTGACATGAGTATGGATAATTTGGAGAAGACATTTTTAGAGGAGATACTTGAGTGTTTGTCTTATGCTCTACATCCGTCTCTAGGAGATTTTGATTTGTCATCTTCAGCAGTGTGGCCTAGAACTCCTAATTTGATTGTGACAACTTTCAGCATTGACATGGGGATACTTGAGCCAACTTCAAAGACTTCACACATCTTACACTTTCTTCCTACATATTCCTTTCAGGACTTGGGAGATAGTTTGCATACACCGTTGGTTATGTTTCCTCCTAAGGGGAGGAACGTTGTTCGACGATTGTGGACCATCATCTCCATATAGTTTTGAGCATCTACCATTGGATATCCTTGGGGGGGCTACTTAGTCCTTTTTTTATCTCTTTTTGGGAGGAGTTTTGTCCCACTGGGTTTTCTCTTTTTCTCTACTTGTGAGAGCTTTCATTTGTATTTGTACATGGGTACCTAACATGGCCTCATAGTTGGGACCCATATTTGTGTCATTTGCATTTGTACATGGGTACTTAACATAACATCATAATTGGGACCCATCTTTGTATCATTTGCATAATAATCTACTCCCTAAGTTGCACTTATGGGGGGTGTTGGTGTGAATGGGGTTATTTCCTAACTAGTTATTAGTGATGACCTATTCACATTATTATAAGTTTACTTAGGAGTTAATTTTCCTAGTTGTCATTTCTAGAAGTTAGTTATAATGGGGCCATGTCTCATTATTTACTTTTAGTTATCTAAGCATTTAATAATTCTCTCATGCATTTAATATTTGCATTGAAAATTTAATGTGTGTGTTCTAGGTTGTTATGACTTAGTTGTCTCATGGGATAGGATTAAGACACTTGTCATAATCTTGTCTAATCCTATCTCATTCCTTGCCTATATAAGTAAAGCTTCATATGTGCATTGCATCAAACAATCTTGGAAACTCTTAATCCATTTTGTCATATTGACAATGCATAATCTCTCGGAGTTCAGGTGTGCATTATTTATGCTTTTCCAATTTATGTAGCTTTGATTTTCTCTTAAGAAGTTCCTTGGGTTATTCAATCTATTTCAGATTTATAATATTTTCCTCCTAAAGGTATTAAGTATTTGTAGCGGATTCAATAGATTAAATGTTAAAGTTAAGATAATTTACAAGATGTCATGTTCTTTAAATGGTGTGTAAACTACAATATATAATAATTAGACAAGGATTCTGAAGTAAATAATTAACATAGTAAATTGAATAACACATCCATATAATTCACTCACGTTAACATTAGAATCATAATATTTCAATATATTTTAATATTAATATGCATCAATAAATTGATGATAAAAACATTTATAAGCACTAATAATTTGAATTAATTAAACATTTAAAGCAAACGCTACAAATAAACTTGATAACACATATCTGTAATTATCGGAGAGACTGCTATCTATCACTTAGAGGAATGGTTACAGTTCCAAGCTCTCCACAGTAAGGAAGCACCCCCGGAAGAACCAGTTCTTACATAGAACCCAACCTGCATTCACAACATAAATAACACAGTTGTGGCCAAGACACTCTCAGGTGTATGTTGTACCCTGAGTTGGACACACCATTGTGTGCCCCTTCTCCAAATGCCTCAATGCCAGCCAATGACCCTAACCTTCACTCCTTTGTTCCCTCTCAATTTCTCTTTTCCTTTTTCTCTTCTCTCCTTGAATGTTCTCCCCCATTTCCAAGTCACACAAATATTTTATATAAGTCGTAAGGGGTGGTTTCCAAACCATCACACCCTTTCACAAAGGTTGCCTTATAATTATTCTTCCCTTTTTTAAAAGAGTGTTTATACATATTCTTTATTAATATCCATTTTAACCAAAAGATCATAATATCCTTTATTTTACTTTCTCCCTTTTAATTGTAAAGGGTTATTTCATTACTTATCTTCTCTTGGGGAAAATCCACATACAAACATCTCTATGGACTTGTCCCTAAACCAAGTATACCTAATAGAAAGAAAGCATGAGATATCGAGAATGATTATATCATGGGGTTGATTAGTACTAGTGTTGATTTGGACAATGTGTTTTATCTCATATATTGAATGCCCATGAACTCTTTAGAATAGAATTTGGGAGATCTTTGAAGACTTGCATCTCTCTCCATTCCCAAATGATCATGTTGGTGTTTTCAACTGATTGCCCAAGTTTCTAAGGGTTAGCCAAATCCTATACTCGAAAACCCTAAATCAATGGCCAACGAACATGAGACAAATTTTACAATTGTTATCCTCTACACTTTAGGCTCTATAAAACCAAGGTGTGTTTCCCTTTTTATAACATCTTTATCAAGTTACAACAATGTACTTAATGATGTTAAAACAAATTAAAATCTTTACATTGACAATTTGGAGGATGAACCTAATTGGCTAAATCTTCTTCAAATCCTTTATAGCTCTATGCTTTAATGGTGTGAAGTGATCATAAACAAAAAAATAAAAGTTAAAAATAGTTTTAAATTTTAGGTTGATTTTGCCTAGGTTTTGATTCTGTGAAATAATGTGACTGATGCCTAATCCATTATAGAGTCAATAATGAAGCAATTCTCTTGATAACAAACTAAAAAATAATTCAATGGTATTTCACAAACTTATTGCCTTACAATAAGACAACTAGCTAATGGACAATATTGTTAATCTTCTTTAAGATCCATATTCTAACCACAATATCTTCAATTATCCAACTAAAAGTAATTTCAAACTATTACTTGAATAGAATCCAACAATCAAACATCCATTACAACAAATGTGCAATGAGAACCTTGATGATCTTTGATTTTTAATATTCAAAAGATATTATTTCACAATATGGATACATCAACAATATGACTAGTATTCATATACACAAAAAAATTGAACTGTTTGTTGCTATTACAAAGAAAATTTATAACATCCCCTTCTAAAATTTTAATAGACCTAAATATACAAGACTAAATCTATACAAATATTTTATCAAATCCTAGAATAAGGCTCAAAACTCCCTTTTATAGAAGTGAGGGATCAACAAGAAAAAAGCCTTATTCCACCACTTATCACACAAAAGACAGAAATTGAGCAGTGACACCTTTACAAAAGATAAAATATATTTATACATGAGAAAGGAGTCGCTACAATAGTTATTGAAGATATTTTAGGAGCATTTATGTTTATGGATGGATTTGATTTCATCAAAATTGCTTCCTGAAGTCGATAGGGTACATTTGGTATTCTTTCTCTGACATGTTGATTTTGCATTTATGCTGGTTCATGATGATCGATTGAAAAGAAACCCAAATTTATGCACTACTCTTCTCTATATTTTCATTATGCTTTGATGACATGTCACTTTTGAGTGGGAGAAATTGGTTAACTCTAACTATGTGATCCATTTTATCATCACTTGTTAATACTTGTACCATGTCAAAGAAACCAACCATGCTATATTCAAGTTTAGAGAGAATGTCCATGCTTAGGTTCAACTAATTTGTATTAAATTCACTATCCTTATTTATTTTTACATAGATAGGAGAGAGGATTTTAGAAAAAATAGCTATCCATTCCTTGCAATATTTTATCCCTCCTTCATCCAATATAGGGGCACTTGAAACTCTCCAAAAGCTTCAAAAATATCAAGCTATCTCCTTATGACTACTTGAAACTTATTATGATGGAAAATAATATCATCTAGAGCATCTGATTTAGATCAAATATCAAATATCAAGTCATGATCAAAATCAGAGTGCACTAAAACAATCCTTAGTAGTGAAACTCCTGGAGCCCAACTAACTTGAAAACATTTAAACCTAACTCCTATTTGAGCATGGTTAGTGAATGTCTCCTTCAAAACTTTATAGTTGTTCCAGATCTTGTCAACATGGCTCAAAATGTTAGATAATCTATGGACTAACATGTTTTCAATTAGGTCAAAGAATTTTTTTACCCCTCCTTCTTTGGATACCTTTGTTTCCTTTGTGCTCTGCTTGAGCTTCTCTCTCAAAATTTTAACCTCAAGGGTCAAAGTCTTCTTTTATTGTGATCACTTATCTTGAATGACTTCTTGTGGAGGAGGCAATAATTGTGTAACCATATGCAATTGTTCTTGTAGCTTTAAGTTTATGGAATTGGCCTTATCCAATTCTCCTTGCAAATTTTTCATTATTGCTTTAGTAAACAAGGTTGTGTTAATGGTGATGGATGTTGCTTGAATGAAACTTGAATCCCATAATCTCCTAATATTAAGTTTCTAGTGAGTTCACTTCTTGGGACTTGTTGGTCTCTAGGAAAATTGACAATATTGTCAAGGTTTCATGCCTTGGGTTAAACCTAGACCCAAAATATAGAGCACCAACTTGATCTTTTGATTGCAAAACAAGGTCATTTCCTCCTTGTCTCCAGATAGTGTCAAATTCTATTGCAAATGATATATCTAGCCTTGGAAAAAGTAGACATCCAACATTCCTTACTAGCTCTCTTCCCCTTTGAGGTGCCATGGACTCTATTTTGCATTTACCTTTGTCCAAAACTCTGTAATAATCTCTTCTCCGAGTTTTTGATCTTGCATCTTTTGTTGCAACTCTTCTCCTTTAGTTTTAAGGAAAAATTCCTTAAACTTATTAGTGATAAAAAATTGGTCATCTTGCATAAATTTTGAGCAAGGTTGAGCCCTTATATCATCCAATATTTTCCCTCCAGTTTCAAAATTGATGAGCAATTTGTCATCTGAGGGTCTTTCTACTAAAATTCTTGAGGGTGGATTGACAATTTGTCTCATCTCTAGTTCCTCAAGTAGATCGTCCTCAACTATGGAGTAATCCACAAGGGGATGCATCCCAAGGTCTATTTATTGCAATGGAGTGGCCTGCTATGGGCTTTGTGGCACATTCGCTTGAGAAGTAGAAGTGTCAGGAGCAACTACTGAGGGTACATGCATATTTGTGAGAAAACTGTTGGAATTGTGCAACATTGTCATGATCCTAATGATAGGATCTTTAATCTTTGAATATTATCCCTTGACGGAGGGATCTACTTGCTTTCTCTTTGAATCAACAATTTGCATCTTTACCCATAGTGTTCTCCATGTGGATTTTTTTTTTGTGGAACAATTCCTAATCAAATATTCAACATTGTCAAGATCATGCAAGAACGCTACCAATTTGAAACTAGTTTTGTGATCATGAATGAAATTCTATGGGTCACACCTTCTAACCTTATCCACTCCCATCCTATATGGGATTATCTTGTTTAACAACTCCAATCCTTCCCTTGTTGTTGCCTAGAAGTCTAAAAATATAATGGTGGAAGGGAGGATAGCATGGTTTCTATAATTCCTAAAATGAGTCTTGTTAGACTCATTAAATTGACATATGATCTCCAAAAAAGAAATTCTATCTGGGGTAGTCCTAGGAAGCACATGTGCAACTGGGGATCCATATACTCTAATTACAGTTGCATCTAAAAAAAAACCAATCACCCCAATTTTGTTTGATCCCTACCTTTGGAGAAGATCCTTAGGTCTTTAAAATATCCCCACTTCCTTTGACAATCTTCAGTCCACAAGTTGCCCAAAAATTTGGAGAACCTCTCTAACAAACCATTCTTCAAAGACTAGATAATTGGAATTATCAAATCCTTATCCCATATGTAGATCCACTCATTCACTAGCAATATTCTTTTATGTTCATCTAGAGCCCTAATTTACATGCAGTTAGACCAAATATTTTAGCCACTAAACAAAATGATATGACACAATAAAGAGTACCATATGAATTGGACCACACTATTATCTACCTTTATAGAGGTTAAATATCTATGAATCTCATCTACAATATAGCCTGCATATCCATAAGGCTTATTTACATCCTTGCTATGGATATCAACAACCAACACCATTAAATTCACTGGAATTTGAGGTCTGTAATCTATGCCCAAAACTTGGCAAAGGGAAAATAATGTCTTTATGAAGTAGTCTTCAAAAATATCATAGCCAAATGGCTCTAACTCTCCACTAGAAAATATTCTCAATTCTTTGTTTGACCCTTTTGGTTTGAATCTTGACAACCATTTCACTATGTAGTTATCCCTATGCCTCCAATATTCTCTAGTTAGGGCTCCCAAGTCTATTGGAAATTGAGCATTAGGGATTAAATTGAATACTTTGTAGATGTAAGCTCTATCCAAATTCATTAAGAATTTCCCATCAATGATAAACAATGCCCTTTTCTCAAGGTCATAAGCTTGTGCAATCCCTTTGATCAAGTCCACATTTATGAAGACATTTGACACCACCAATCTCCCAAGCCCTAGTTCCATATGTTACAAATGGGCCTATCAGTTAGACACTTCCTAAAAACACATTTGAATAAGGTGTACCCTTGAATTGGGATAATAGAATCTATGATATTCTCATTCTTATCTAGAATTTTGTCAGCTAGAATTCCTGAACTTTGCGCCATTCTAAAAATCTAAAGTTTCGAGGAAGATTTCTTTAAAAAAAATTACAATTTCCACCCTTCAAGAGCCCTAGTTCACTTTTCGAATCTGATAAACCAAAAAACTATGCCCCTTTATATCAAACTGTATAGAGGTAGTTTGAATTCACTTACTAGTTTTTTGCTTGCTAAAAGCCCTAGAAATGTCATGAAAACCTTCATTCACTCGAAAATCTGCAATATTTTTTCTCTACAGCCTTAAATTTATGTCTTGAATGATGCAAATAGATGTAATTAAGCCAATACCCTCAAAAATCTGGTAGATATAGATCAAATCCACCATTAATGTCTTTGCATGCTTGAATATGCGACCAATAGTAGTCATTCATTTTTTAATGTGGACCGTCATTTTGATGGAAATCAACAGTGATCGCAGAGATTTAAAATTATTTATGTGAAGGAAAACCTTTCTTTCTTTAGCACAACGGTGAGACATGTGTCATCATTTCAAGGACTCATAGGAACAAAATTAATACCTTATATGCTTCCTCGACAATGCTTTCCTCTATGAAATACTAAGAATAGACAAGACAATACATGTGGCACAATTTTGGGAGTTTGAGGGAATAGAGACTCAACTTAACATTACTTTGTGAAGGTTTAAGTTAGCATGAAAAATAAATGATCCATGTTTATTACACAAAACAAAAGCATTTATCTCATTCATGAAAACAACCTTTTTTAGAATAAAGGGCCTCGTGATCCATATAGCTAGAGTGACTTAAAAGGTCTAAAAGGAACGTGCAGTAGCCAGAACAACATAATCACTAAGAATGGAGGTTGGTAACACATGATTAAAAGGAAATCACTAGACAACTTAAGTTACTGGGAACTAGAAAAGAAGGTTACCAATTAAGGAGAACATGAAATAAGAAAGCTTCTGATTTGATTGACTTAAGACCCATACACATCAACAACAATGAGAAGCATAAATTTATTTCCCAGAGTGGTAGGAAAATAGTAACATGAAAACTGCTTATGAATTGAAGATACTATATGAAATGGCACCATGTGTTCTGTGGGACTCAACAAAGCGTAAATATTTAAACAATATTTTAAAAAATGCATATAGGTAACAAGCTTAAATGGCTTTCTAGTAAATGGGATCAATAAACAAATGAGACAGAGGCCTTGGAGACATAAATCAAAGGACCATTACACTAGAGCCAACAATCAATGAACAAATATAAGAAAATTACAAAGGCTCAACCAAGACCTATGGTTTCAATGAGGGTTTAGGGTTTTCCAAAGCCCTAATATAAATTTTTAAATAAAACCTTGCAAAACATAGGAATTTTAGGAATTTCAAATGATCAAAATAGCTCAAAGGGCTAAAATTTGAACAAGAACCACTAGATCCTATTATGGATATTCTTCTACCTTTTTATTATTGTGATAATATACCATATGATGATGATATAAAAGAGAAAATTGATTATTTGGTAGGTCTTGATAGTTGTGATGACATTGAGACTTATCGTAATGCTCCTTCTCCTACATATGCATCCATTAATTCTTTGATTTCTATGAATCCTAATTCAAATTCAAAGACTTCATATTTTTTATTTGAGTCGCTATCTTGAGGTTGAGGTTTTTTCTTAGCATTGGAAAATTTATCTCCAAGTGTTCATATTAGACATATTTTGTTGACATGTCATCATGGGATGGTCAATATAGTTGGATGGCATACTTTGAGATCACATCTCCATCTTTTGTTGCTTTAAACCATTCTTTACAATAGATACATCATAGTCTTCCAAATTTGGTACATTAGGATCTTGACAAATATTAAGCATTTGTTTTGTGAGTCCCATCTTATAGATCTAACAAACCCACTTGAGGAAATCCATATCCTCTTCAATGATAGTCCTATCACCGTTGTTGTCACACCATTTTAACTTTTTAAATCTTGTTCTTCATTCCTGTACACATGGCCCTAGTTTTTCACCTTCATTATTTATTAGGCTTGTAACTAATTTGATTGTGGCATACTTTCATCCACACATGGAAAGACTTGACCAAAGTTTAGATATGTCAACAACATCATAAAAAATCCTACATCTACACTTGATATTGTTTCTTCCCAAGGGGAAGAAGGTTGTTCAATGTTCTTGGATCTTCATCATCATCCTTTTTCGATCATCTACCATAATTTTAGAAGATTATGCATTGTGAGGGGGTTACATAGTCGCTCTCTATCTCTCCTAGATGGATATCATTGATTGTACATTTGTGATAGTAGTCCTTGGGGGGGTTGTGTTGAGTCCTTTCATTCTTTCCCTAGAAATTAATTATTTGCATCTTCTCTTTTGGAGAGAGGCTTTTTCTATGGTTTTTTCCTTTATTTCATTTCTAATATATTTATTTATTTATATATTGTTACCTAACATGGCCTTGTAACTAGAACCCATCCATGCATTCTTATATCTTTACATTTTTTCATACTCTTTAAGTTGCACTTAAGGAGGTTGTTGCTATGAACATGATATATTACCTATCTAATTTCATATTAGGTACTACACACTTAAAAAATTAAGCTTACTTAGATCATTTACTTTTGTGTCTTATATCATAGGATCAAGACACTTGTCATGATCTTAGTATACCCTAGGGTTTCATTCTTTCTTTTATAACATGAATTTATTCATATATATTGTACCAATTTTATTTTACATCTAATGAATTATTTAGCTTCATAGCATTTATATTACTTATATCCCATGTGGAAGGTTATTTTGGTTGCATGTGCTCATTTGGTTAATGTGGGGTTGATCAACAACTTTTACATATAGCTCAATTCTATATAGTTGATTGTAAGCTCACTCCAACTCCTTTTCTATCTAAATTTAAGCTTTAGGTTGTGTTCCACTCCATTGGTTGATGCTACCTTGTATCATCCATTTGTCGGTAGCCTCATTTGTTGTGTTATGGAGACAAATCAGACTCAGACACAAAATCTTCATATTATTTTTATTAAATAATTTGTTGCACTACTAAATATTTTGTTGCACTTATATTTAAAATAACAATTACAAACAATTATGAAATACTAGAAATGATCAATTATAGTATTTAATGAAGATGGTCGCATTTAGTTATTGTAACCACCCAAAGAAAACGTGTTATTGGGTGTGTGAGACAAAACCAATGGCCACGCTTCATTTGTAATTAATGGGACATGCATGGGAACATATTCCAACACTTAGATCAGATTTTTATGGGCAGCAGGTCATGAAAAATGTTAGCAAAATTTTACAGTTTGTGTGGCTGAAAAACGTAGGAAGCGATGCAGGTACCCGCAACCAAGGCTGTGTAAAAATAGCAGTTGAAAAATGTTGTTGCAAGTTGCAGATGTTGTTGCATTTCTTTGTAAAGGTTTTTGCTGAAATTTTAATATATATTGGACCCTTTGTTGGTGGGCACAGCTCAGTTTTGGGTGAACCATGTTAAATCTTTGTGTTGTCTTCTTGTTGTCCTTTTTTCTAGGTTTTATAAATTTGTTGTGTTTTCACTTCTTTTTTTACATTTAATTGATGTTATTGCTTGTAATCTCTAACAAGTGGTATTAGAGTAGGTTATGTTTAGTTATCCTCTGTAGGAAGGTCTCACGGTTGAGTGGGAGTCTCGCAATTGAGTGGGAGTTATGGTAGGCGAGGGTAAGTTGAAGGTAGAAAAATTCAATGGTCATAACTATCAATTATGGAAGATGCATATGTAGGACTATATTTATCAAAAAGATTTATGGTGACCATTAGAAGGGAAAGCCAAGAAACTATCAACAATGTCTTATGAGGATTGGAATATTTCGGATAGCTTGGCACTATTCATTTATGCCTGGCACAATCGGTGAAATTTAATATTTCAACAACAAAGACAACAGCAGATTTGATGTGGACCCTGGCGAAGTTATATGAAAAGCCTTTTGATTCAAATAAGGTATTTCTTATGAAGCGTTTATTTAATATGAAAATGGTAGAAGTTGAGTCAATTTTTGATCATTTAAATGAGTTTAATACGGTTACCAGTCAATTAACTTCTGTAAATGTAAAATTTGATGAAGAATTTAGGGCTCTTTTGATTCTATGTTATTTTCCTAAAAGCTAGAATAGCTTGGTAATGGCGGTTAGTAATTCTATTTTTGGTTCAAATATGTTGAAATTTGATGATGTTGTTGGTGTGATTTTAAGCGAGAAATTTTGTAGGAAAAGCTCAGGTGGTTCATCCACATCAAACAGTGTTTTGAATATAGAAAGCAAGGGAAAAATAAAGGAGAGGGGAAAGAATTCTGGAGGTCATGGGAATTCATGATAAAAATCAAAGGACAAGAGCTCCTAATCTAGAGAGAAGAAGGATTGCTAGTATAGTGGTAATCCAAGACATTTAAAGAAAGATTGTTGGTCTCAAAAAAATAAAGGAGACAAAAAGGAAGGTAGTAAAGAGGGAAATTTGGTAAGTAATAAATCTGATAAGGATTCTTTGATTCTTTCCCTTGATAATGTTGATGATTCTTGGGTGTTAGATTCAAGGGCTTCATTTCATGCTACGCCCCATAGAAGTTTTTTTATTGATATGTCCAAGGAGATTTTAGGTTGATTTATTTGGGAGATAACAAACCTTGTTAGATTGTTGTAAGGGAAGAATCAAGATTAAGTTGCAGAATGAGAATCATTGGCTACTACATGAGGTAAGGCACGTTCCAAGGTTAAGCATAAATTTAATTTCAGTAGGGCAATTAGATGATGAAGTTTGTGTTGTTACATTTAGTGATAAAAATTGGAAGGTTACAAAAGATGCCTTAATGGTAGAAAAATGTGTGAAAGTAGGCACCTTGTATCTTTGTGCAAGTCATATTGTTCCTTCTACTTTAGTTTTTGTAGATAAAATTCAATGTTCAGGGATAGTTACTGCAAGTCAATAGGTAGAAAATCAGACAGTTGTCGTGGGTTTTGAATCAGCACTATGGCATAATAGACTTGGGCACATGAGTGAAAAAGGTATGAAAGTGCTTCATTCAAAGAAAGTTTTACCAGGTCTAAAATGTGTTAATATGGATTTATGTGAAAGTTGTGTGTATGGAAAATAGAAGAGAGTTAGTTTTCTCAAGGATGGGAAGCAAAAGAAAGATAAGAAATTGGAGCTTGTGCATACTGATGTATGGGGATCAACTCAAGTATCTTATCTCATTGGCTCTTAGTATTATGTTACATTCATAGATGATGCAACTAGGAAGGTTTAGATTTATTTCCTTAGGTAGAAATCTAATGTTTTCAAAACTTTTAAAAATTGGAAGGGCTTGGTTGAGAATGAGACAAGTAAAAGATTTAAATGTCTCAGATTTTACAATGGTGGTGAGTATTGCTGCAAAGAGTTTGAATATTATTGTTCCTCAATGGTATTCGTAGGTATAAAATGGTTCCAAGGACTCCACAAGAAAATGGAGTGGTTGAGTGTATGAATAGAGCAATAATGGAGAGTGCACTAACTATGAGATTGTATGTTGGGTTGCCTTTAAACATGTGGGCAGAGGTTGTAAACACTGGTGTTTATTTAATTAATAGAGGTCCATCTAATCCTTTGGGTTGTGTTATTCCAGAGGAAGCATGGACGGGTAAGAAGGTGAGTTATTTTTTTCTCAGAACCTTCGATTGTGAAGCATTTGCATATGTAGATTCTAAAAATAGAACCAAGTTGGAAGCTAATTCAAATAAATGTATATTTGTTGGATATGACATTGAATAATTTGGTTATAGGCTTTGGGATTTTAAAAATCAAAAAATTGTGAAAAGAAGGGATGCCATATTGAATGAGAAGGTTTTGTACAAAGATCAGTTGTAGCGGCATGAGAAGAAAGAAAATGATTATGTAGTGTTGGATGATATTTCTAACAGAAATGTTCCAGTGGTTCCTCATGCTCCACAACAACAACAACAAATACCAAAAACTCCAATGAATGTTAGACGATCTTCAAGGATAAGTAGACCTCCGAAAAAAAAATCTCCCTCTTAGTATTATATTTTATTGATTGATGTTGGTGAACCAAAATGTTATGATGAAGCTATGCAGGTGGATGCCAAGGTTCAGTGGGAGCATGGAATGAAAGAAGAAATTGACTCCTTGTCGAAAAATTAGACTTGGAAATTATGAAAGTTGCCTGCAGGTAAAAAATCTTTACCAAACACATGGGTTCATAGGCTGAAAGAGGAAGATGGAGGTAAGAAAATGTTTAAAGCCAAGTTAGTTGAAAGGGATTTGCACAAAAAAAGGGCATTGATTTTGATGAAATCTTTTCTCCGGTTGTTAAAATGACTTCTATTCGTATTGTTTCAAGTATTGTGGTTGTTGAATATTTTCATTTGGAATAGCTAGATGTTAAAACTTCTTTTCTCCATGGTGATTTTGAGGAAGAAATATATATGGAACAACCACAAGGATTTGAGGTCAAAGATAAAGAGAAATTGGTGTGCAAATTGAAGAAAATTTTATATGGCTTGAAGAAAACACCTTGGCAATGGTATATTAAATTTGATAGTTTTATGACTGAGCAAGGCTACAACGAGTGTAATTCAAACCGTTGTGTTTATTTTAAGAGGTTAGATTATGATAGCTACATTATTTTATTTGTATATGTTGATGATATGCTTGTAGCGGGGTCTAACATGGATCACATAAGGGAGTTAAAACAACAGTTAGAAAATTCATTTGCTATGAATTATTTGGAGGTAGCAAAACAAATCCTTGGTATGAAGATTACTAGAGATAGGAAAAATAGAAAATTGATTTTATTTCGAGTTGATTATATTGATAAGGTGTTGCAGAGATTTCATATGGAGAATACAAAATATGTCAGCAAACCTTTGCCAAGTCATGTCAAATTGAATAAGGATATGTGTCCAAAGACACAAGAGGATGAAGATAAAATGTCCAAGGTAACATATGCTTCAATTGTGCGTAGTTTAATGCACGCCATAGTATGCATGAGACTAGGTATTGCACATATCGTAGGAGTTGTAATTAGGTATATGAGTAATCCCGGAATGGAGCATTAGAATGCAGTAAAATGGATTCTTAGGTATTTGAGAGGTGCATCCATTAAAATGTTTACGTTTTGGGGGCTCTAATATTGATTTAAGAGGCTATCTTGACTCAAATTGGTAGAGGACATTGATACTAGGCGGAGTACTGCATGTTATGTTTTTATAGTTGATGGGACATTCGTAAGTTGAATTTCTCGGTTGCAAAAAGTGGTTGCTTTATCCACCAAAAAGGCAAAGTATGTAGCTGCAACAGAGGAAAGCAAAGAGATGATATGGCTACAACTTTTCATGGAAGAGTTGGGAAAATAGCAGGCTAAAAGCTACTTGTTTACAAACATTTAGAGTGTTATACATCTTGCAAAAAATTATGCCTTGCACTCAAAAACAAAACACATATAGTTGAGATATCATTTTATTTGGTCGATGTTGGAGGATGGACAAGTAAGGCTAGAGAAGATTCATACATACGAAAATCTAGCGGATATGTTTACGAAGGCAATGACAAAGGAGAAGTTGAGCTCCTTTTCAACTTCAATTGGCCTTCAAGGTTGAATTTAACTAAAATAGAACAACAGTGTCCAAGGTGCTTATTTCTAGTGGGAGTTACAAGGGCAATGGTGTTTGATCAGTCTCCAAGTGGGAGATGGTATGGAGTGGAGTCTGATCTGTCTCCAAGTGGGAGATTGTTGTGTTATAGAGACAAATCAAACTCAGACACAAAATCTTCATATTATTTTTATTAAATAATTTGTTGCACTTGTATTTAAAATAAAAGTTACAAACAATTATGAAATACTGGAAATGATTAGTTATAATATTTAATGAAGACAACTACATTTAGTTATTGTAACTGCCCAAAGAAAATATGTTATTGGGTGCATGAGATAAAACCAATGGCCACACTTCATTTGTAATTAATGGGACATGTGTGGAAACATATTCCAACACTCAAATCAGAGTTTTGTGGGCAGCAGGTCATGAAAAATGTTAGCAGAAATTTACAGTTTGTGTGGCTAAAAAACGTAGGAAGTGTTGCAGGTACCCACAACAAAGGTTGTGTAAAAATAGTAGTTGAAAAATATGATGAAAAACGTTGCTGCAAGTTGTAGATGTTGTTGCATGTCTTTGTAAAGGTTTTTGCTAGAATTTTAATATATATTGGACCCTATGTTGATGAACGTAGTCCAATTTTGGGTGAACCACATTAAATCTTTGTGTTGTCTTCTTGTTGTTCTTTTTTCTGAGTTTTATAAATCTGTTGTTTTTTCACATTTTTTCTACATTTAATTGATAAATTATTTCTTGAAATCTCTAACATCATGTACCTAACTCACACTTAACTCAATATTTTCTATGCAATTGGAATGGTTTCATGCTTCATGAAAAAGCCTCATGGCTTCATTAGAAATTTGCCAAAAAAATATTAAGCCACATAAAAGGCCTTCAAAGATACAGGATTCACTATATAACCAATACATATTTTATAATTTGATTGGATTAATGATATTGATGGTTGTAAGTCTACATTAGGCTAAAAATTTTATTTTGATTCTAATCCAATTTTTTAGTAAAGAAAAAACCAACATGACAATGCTCTTTCTTTGTAATATCCTAGGGTTTACATATTTTGTTTTTTTGCAACTAGATCTAATTAAGTATAACTCACAATCAAATTTAAAGATCTAAAATTAGGATAAAATCTGAACACCAGTGCTTGAAAAAAAACAATGACTATTTAGTTTAATTCCAGTTTCATGCAAGGGAACATCACCGAAATCTACTTCTTAATTGCAAGAAAAATGAAGATAAATTGTTTCAAAAGTATCCATAGGTTTCAGCCATTAAGATAAAAAATCACTTACTGTTGGTAATGATATTGTGATCAAAATAAACTAGATCTTTTTGATGATCTGATTTAGAACAACATCCTAGTCGCTTAAGAAATACAACATTCACCTGTTACAATCCCCCAAGATTTATCCCACAATATACTACGACTTGGACACCCCCCCTTACCCTATGCTCTTTTCTCTGGAAACTTGGTAGAATGGAGTGCGCCTAAGTCTTCACAGTAGAGCCCTCCACAATTGTTCTCAACCGTCACTCATAATCTATCCACAATCACCTATACCTGCACAAGAATGCATTAAAATGAGGAAATTGCAAAATGGAAATGAAAATGGAATAAGGAGGGGTTAGGGTTTTTTCTAACCACCTTGCACCAATCCAGGTTTTTGTCCTAATAGTGTCACCATTTGTGAACATGTTCCAAATCCTCCATGCCCCTCTTAGTTCCCAATAAGGTCATAAATATATGCTTCCATATGAGGCGCATAACCCAACAAGGCACCAAAATTTGAATTTTAAAATATTATTTATTTATTTTAAAGATATACATTATTTAAATAAATTTAGTAGAGCGGTGTTTTAAAACACCCTATTTAGGTCGGCTCAGGCTGACCTATTTTAATATGGTCATGGGAAGCTATGACCCGACATCGGAGGACTATGAAAACAGAACTAAAATATCTCTACAAGGACACAAACACCCTTGGGTGGCTTTGTCCTCCTATTATGGTTGACTCCAAATTTACAAGACAAGTACACAAAACTTTGTCTTTCTCAGATTTGTCAGTGAATTTCTATTACAGTTTTTCAATTGTCAAAATCTTGCATTTTCATTTTAGGGCACATAATTTAATTAGGTTAATCAAGGAAAATCAATTCCAATCAATTTCCAAGGCCCGGAAATATGCAGATCCAGGTCTCATTGACTCACCTTGTTGATTTGCATCCCAATGATTATGTGGAAAAAGGGAAATTGACCCTAGTTTCTTAACATTAAACTTAAGGTCTACCTTTTCCTACATTTTAGGGTATATGTAGGAAGATGGGGAACCAAAAATTTGTCACACCACCTTTTGGCCCCATCTAAGTCATAACATGAAAAAATTATAAAGTGCTTGTGATAAGGCTTGGTAGTGATTGAGTTTAGGGTTGGTCACTACCAAGCTATAAAACAAGTGCATTTTAATACGCTCACATTGTGCTTTCCATTAAAAAAAAACATCAAGAGGCCAAGAGAGAGAGGCAAGGAGAGATAGAGAGAGGGAGAGTGGAGATAAAGAGAAGCAGAGAGGGAAGGGGGGAGGGTGAGGTATATATGGAGAGGGAGGTGAGAGAGAGATGGGAGATAGAGAGTAGAGAGGGAAGGATGGAAGGAGAGGAGAGGAGGGAGAGAGAGAGAGGGAGAGAGAGGTAGGTAGAGAAAGGAGTAGGGAGGTAGTGACGAAGAATGGAGATAAAGAGTAGAGAGGGAATGAGGTAGGGACGGGGGGAGGCAGAGAGAAGAGGGGTGTAGAGAGAGAGGTGAGATAGAGAGTAGATATGGAAGGAAGGAGGGAGGGAGGGAGGAAGAGAGAGAGGTCTAAAGAGGACAGAGAGAGAAAGGGAGGGAGGTGAAGGAGAGATTTTTTCTACTTCACAAAAATGTAAGCACGTCATAGAAATGTGAGCATGTTATAGCACGAGCACATTACAATGCACTCACATTATTGTCTACTTTGAAGATTTTCCTTTTGAATCCAACCCAAAGGGTTGGACTAATATGTCAATTTTCATAGACGTATTTTTGTAATTTCTCAAAAAATCATATAATCTTGAGTGTGCTCTCCATCAGGTTTGCACATCTTTCAATGTCAAGTTAAAAAAAATACCACAATAACATTAAGTTCTCTCTTAGCTTTCTAATCATGTAATTTTTTTCACGTTTCAAATATGTTAAAGTTTTGATCTTTAATCTTTTGCTAGTGTCTCCATTTTTTGTCAAAAACCTACGTTGGTATTTTTGGATTCATTTTTTAGTTGTTCATCCAAATTTGAAATAAATTACATTTTTAGAAACTAGATTCTATTCTATACATTAAAAAAAAATGATTTTTGATTACTTTTGTATGACCTTAAAACGAGTGACAGGGAAACTGAAAAATAACCATGAATAAAAAAGAATTACAATCAAATATCACAACAATAAAGAAAATAAGGTAAATTGATTCTAAAAGGAATGCAAATATGCAAGCATTGAAACACACAATTTTACCCTAACATAGCTCCATTGCTCTCCTTTATTTCACCTTGGGAAAAATGGTATGAATAGTCTTTGCTCTCATATTTGTATTTAGCATAATAGGATAAAAGCACCTACAAAATATGAATATAGTTTTCCTGCGTTATCTAAGATGAAAAATGAAAGAGGGGATGGTTGCATTTATAGATATTCAATAACACCGATCAACGGTCAAAATTAGAAGAAAGACTAAGAAGATCAATAGTTGAGAGATGATGAGAGGAATTGAGGGTCAATTATGTTAGTGTTTCATAGATCAAATAAACAACTGAAAGCACTTATAAAAATTGCAACACATAAGACAATAAACACAGCAAGATACCCTGGGAAAACCCTCCTCCTGAGGGAGAAAAACCCAGGAAATATTTCTCTTATATATTGTAGGAACAAGAGTAGAAATCTGCTTACAAAACAGGCCCAGCACAAAAGGCGAATTTGATACAATGAATATTAGCACTTCTCCTAAGTGTGAATATGTTTCTCCTTGAAATAGATCTACTGCTACAAGATGACACTTTGTTGCTCAAGTGTGAACTGTTGTAGGAATGCGAATTAACATGAATGAACTTGATGATCAAATGACAAAGAATGACCTTGTATTTATACAAGATAAGGTCACAACTCAAACAGGTTGGCCCACTTTAAGAAATATAAATAATTCCAATAAATGTAAGGTAGGTCGGCCCAATGCAAGTAAATGATAATAGACTTAATGGACATAAATTAAATAGCCGACTAGGCTATCATTTAATTTATGTGACTCCTTGGAGTAGGTGCGTTGGAAGAAACAACCCTAAGTTGCTTAGAACATCAACACTCCCTCTCAGCTAGGGATGATACTTCCAGCTACACAAAATGTATCACCTCATAGTGATGTTAATCAACATGGATCAATCCATGAAGGGAGCTTATCACCTCATCGTGAAAGCTACCACAATGGCAACACCCATATGTGGAAAAGAAAGATATCACCTCATCGTGATATCATATATCAGATATCGCCTCAACACGATATCAACCATAATGGCTACAACCATGCTATGGTGTGTACAAGTGTTCATCACTTGCTTGATGTTGTCACCTCAACATGACTTTCACCATGGCTCTCCCAGAGGGTGAAAACACAAGTACAAAAAATGTTGTCATGGAGTCACACACATGACATCCACCATGGCTCTCCCAGAGGGTGGAAACAAGGGCTTTCACCTCAAATCTCAAAGAGAAATGCATTATCAAGGGCTTGCACCTCAAATCTCTCTCAATAGAGAAATGCATTAAACAGAGGATCACTGATACTGAGACTCCTTCTCAGTCAAGGCTACATTCTCCACCATACCAAGCTTTTCTCGAAAGTACACAAACTTGATCCTGGAGAGAGGCTTGGTGAGAATGTCTGTCGTCTGCTCATCAGTGCTGATATACCTCAACTGTATAGCTTTCCTCAATACCATATCTTTGATATAATGGTACTTGATCTCAACATGCTTTGTTCTGTCATGAAACACAGGATTGACAAGAAAGCTTCACACAGCTCTGGTTGTCACAATGTATAATAGTAGGCTCCATTGATTGTCCAAACAATCCTGCAAGGAGCTTACGAAGCCACACTGCTTCACGAGCTGCCATACAAGCTGCAATATACTCTGCCTCGGTTGTACTCAATGCTACAAAAGACTGTTTCCTACTGCACCAAGATATCATAACAGAACCCAAACTGAAGCAACAACCAGAGGTACTCTTCCGATCTGAGACACACCCTACCCAATCAGAATCAGTAAAGCCATGTAACACCAAGTCCTCATCTGAAGAATATCTCAATCCATATCCAATTGTGCCACGCAAGTATCTCAGGATATGTTTAGCTGCAACAAGATGTATTTGCCTTGGTTCACACAAAAACTACCTAAGTGCACTCACTGCATAGCAGATGTCAGGTCTAGTATTAACTAGATACATCAATGAACCAATCAACTCCCTATACATCGTAGAATCCACTAGTTCTGAACTGTCAGCAGCCTCCTTTAACTTGAGTAAGTTGGTCTCCATAGGTGTAGACATAGGTTTGCAATCAATCATTCCAAACCTCTTTAGAATGTCAATAGTATACTTGCCTTGACTTAGATTCATCTCATCTGGCTTTTGCCAAACTTCTAAGCCAAGAAAGTAATGCATGAGACCTAGATTCTTCATCTCAAACTCAAAAGCTAACTCCTCCTTACATTTTAGAATTAGGTGTTCTTCTCCAGTGATAATCAAATCATCAACATACAAAACCAGAATCAGAGCTTCACCATTTATTACCTTGAAGTAGAGGTTAGAATCTGCATCATTCTTTGAGAAACCCAGACTCAATAGGTAATGATCAATCCTTTCGTACCAAGCACGAGGAGCCTGCTTAAGACCATACAAGGCCTTCTTCAGCTTGCAAACATGACACTCCTTCCCATGTACCTCAAATCCTTCGGGTTGCTCAATGTAAACCTCTTCTTCTATTACACCATTTAGAAAAGTTGTCTTTACATCAATTTGGTGAATCTTCCATCCTTTAGATGCAGCAATAGCAATAATGGTTCTGACAAAAGTGTATCGAGCCACAGGAGCAAAAGTTTCTTCATAGTCAACTCCCTCTTTTTGTGAGAACCCTCTAGCCACAAATCTTATCTTGTACTTCTCAATGCTCCCATCAGCTGCATGTTTGATCTTGAAGAGCCATTTAGAAGACACTACAGATTTGCCTTTGGGTCTAGGAACGATATCCCAAACATCATTCTTAAGTATGGATTGATACTCCTCAGTCATAGCATCTTTCCAAACTTGTTGACTAGAAGCTTCCTCAACGCTGGAAGGCTCTGACTCAATAATCTGCCTCATTAAGGCTACATAACTAGAGAACTTATTAGATCTCTTACTTTCTCTAAAAGTTCCTCTTGGAGCTGCAAAACTTTCTACCTCCTGCATTGTCCTTCGAGCCCAAAGAGGTCTTTTCCTTCCAATCACAATATTTGTAGGCCCGTCAGTAGGCTCCAAGGGCTCATCTGGATCAACATCTTCTATAGGTTCTGGAACCTCCTTCTGATTCTTAGGAACATGGTCAATTTCCATATCTTGAGGAGGTTCTTCTTCATTGATCTCCATAGGAGTGCCCTTGGATCTTCTGAATGCAACATCTTCCTCAAATGTGACATCTCTGCTAATCTCAATAGTCTTCTGACCTGGAATGTAGATTCTATAGGCTTTTGATGTCTCACTGTAGCCCACCAGAATTCCCTTCTTGCCAAAAGGTTCCAACTTTGTTCTCTTTTCCTTTGGAATATGAACATACACTGGACAACCAAAGATCCTCAGATGACTGACTTCTGGTTTCACCCCTGAGAATGCTTCTTCAGGTGTTTTATTCTCCAAGATCCTGTGGGGACTCCTGTTCTGAACATAGATGGCTGTCCTAGATGCCTCAGCCCAAAGTGATGTTTGCAGGTCTTGATCATGAATCATTGCTTTAACTGCTTCCACAATAGACCTGTTCTTCCTTTCAATAATACCATTTTGTTGAGGATTATAAGGAACACTGAACTCCCTCTTAATCCCTACTTCAATACAGAAATCATGGAAGGTACCAGAGGTGTACTCTCCACCGTTGTCAGATCTCAAAACCTTGATCTTTTTCCCAGACAAGTTTTCCACCTGTGCTTTGAATTCATTGAATCTTCCTAATACCTCCTCTGATTCTTTAGATCTCAAGAAGTAAATCCAAGTCTTTCTAGAGTAATCATCAATAAAAATAATGTAATACAAGAAACCACTAGAAGATGCAACAGACATTGGACCACATAAATCAGAATGAATGAGATCAAGAATACATTTAGATCTACTTTCACTAGAATGAAACGTACCTTTTGTATTCTTACCTAGGGCGCAACCTTTGCATGTACCTTCATGATCCCGGTTGAATTTTGGAAGGCCGGTGACCATCTTCTCCATGATAGGTAACGCTCGAAAGTGAATGTGAGCCAATCTTTGATGCCAAAGATCACACATGCTAGAAGAATCATGCACAAGAGCCTGAAGGGGAAGAGTGCATAGCCTGTAGAGACACTCTTGTCTAACTCCAATTACCCGAGCAGACTTGATGTTGGAGTTCTTTGCCCATATAAGAACTTTGCCTTCTGAAAATACAACTTGATAACCCTTGTCTTCCAATGCTGAAATGGAGACAAGATTTCTCTTTATGCCTGGAACAAATAGCACATCATTCAACTCCAATGAAATGCCAGAATCCAAGTGGAGAGAGGAGTTCCCAACTCCTGTCACAGAATACCTAGCATCATCTCCAATAATGACTTGTTCGCTAGAATCATTCTCCACCAAATTAGATAGATGCCCTCTAAATCCGGTGATGTGTCGAGAGGCACCGCTATCAATCAGCCAAGTGTTGGTGTCGGTGGTTACATTGCTTGACAAGGCTGAATAAAACAAATAATCACTTGAGTCCTTCTGCCGGGAGACTTCTTCAACATTTGCAGTGGCAACCTGTTGCTTAGGTCTGAGAGGACATTCCTTCACAAAGTGGCCATACTTGTCACAACGAAAACATTGAACTTTGGGTAAGTCTCGCTTCCTTTTGAAGGCAGGAACACCATCATTTCCATTTTCTCGATTCCTCTTGAAGAATCCTTTCTTCCAAACTTTTCCTTTCTTCGACGAATGAGAGGCGAGAACATGAAGATCCTCATTTGTTGAACTTTGACCAACACCTCTAGCCACCTGTCTCGACTCCTCTTGAATGCAATCGATCCTTAGCCGATCAAACTTGGGAAGTTTAGATCTTGCATTGATTCCTTGAATAAACGACTCCCATGATAGCAGAAGACCATTGAGAGCAAGCATGGTCAAGTCTTTGTCATCAATCAAGTGACCAATTGTAGAGAGCTGGTCTCTCAATTATGAAATCCTCATGAAATAGGTAATCACTGATTCTCCTTTCGCCATCTTCACATGATGAAGTTGTTGCTTCAATGCAAGTGCTCGACTGGTGTTGTTGATTTCGTACATCTCTTCCAATGTGTTGAACATTTCCCTCCTTGTATCCAACTTGGAGACAATCAGAAGAACATGATCTTTAACGGAATCAACCAACACTTTCTTTGCCCTAGTATCTTTCTTCCTCCACTGCAGCTTCTCTTCTTCCTCCTCAGGTTCGGGAACTTTTGTTTTCACAAACTCAGCCAAATCATTCTCTTCCAAGGTGAGCAAGATCCTGAACCTCCATGATGTGTAGTTAGAAGCTCCTTCCAGTCTATCCTCGACTTTCAAACCATTCACCATCTTGAAACTCAAGAGATAGACGAAAAAGATTAATGAGAGTGCTGCAAAACGAATCTGATCTCAATCTTTTTCAAACCCGCTCTGATACCATGTTAGTTTTTCACATATCAGATAAACAACTGAAAGCACTTATAAAAATTGCAACACATAAGACAATAAACACAGCAAGATACCTTGGGAAAACCCTCCTCCTGAGGGAGAAAAACCTAGCAAATATTTCTCTTATATATTGTAGGAACAAGAGCAGAAATCTGCTTACAAAACAGGCCCAGCACAAAGGGCGAATTTGATACAATGAATATTAGCACTTCTCCTAAGTGCGAATATGTTTCTCCTTGAAATAGGTCTGCTGCTACAAGATGACACTCTGCTGCTCAAGTGCGAACTGCTGTAGGAATGCGAATTAACATGAATGAACTTGATTATCAAATGACAAAGAATGACCTTGTATTTATACAAGATAAGGTCACAACTCAAACAAGTCGTCCTACTTGAGAAATATAAATAATTCCAATAAATGTAAGGTAGGTCGGCCCAATGCAAGTAAATGATAATAGACTTAATGGATATAAATTAAATAGCCAACTAGGCTATCATTAAATTTATGTGACTCCTTGGAGTAGATGTGCTGGAAGAAACAGCCCTAAGCTGCTTAGAACATCAACACTTGCTTCATAAGAACAGTAAGTGTTAAGGAAAACATCTGATCGCTGATAGCTGAAAGTCATTGTTTATATTCCACATTGATGTGATCTTTCGAGGATTGGGTATCGGGAATAAGGTTTGCCTCCTGTCTTAATAGATCCGTTAAAATGTTGACCCAATCTCTGATTTCTGATAGATTCTTTAAATAAGTCACTAAAGCCAGATTTGTTTAGGCAAATTCTATCGGGTATTGAGAATTGGAGGTAACAACTAATCTTTAATGCAAAACAACGTAATCAACAAGGCACATTTCTAACAAACAAAAACCACAAGACTAAGTTGTTTCGAAATTTGACTTCGGAATCGAAAAATCAGCAAGAACCCCTAAGAGGCTTTTAAATTCAAGGGCGATCCGACACCAATGAGGTGTGATGGCACCATCACAAACAACCTCAATCAATGTGTCGGGCAAAAAGAAAAAAGAAGATTCGACAATGGGAAAAAACAAAAACAAAACGACCGAACAAGGAAATAAAAATGACACAAAAAAAAACCAAAATCAAATCCAAACTGAGGAAAAAACAAAGGAAAACGAAAATGAGGATGCAGGAAGCCCAAAACACCATTAAAGTATAACAACATTTCAAAATATACCTAGAATCAATGCGGGCGAACAAAGAATGAAGATGGACACAACAAAACAAAAAAGAATGGAAAACACAAACCCCATAGAGAGCACACCAAACGTCAACACAAAACAGAACACCCACGAGCAAGACGGAAACATTACTAATTGCACATAGAGTAGATTGCTATGAATTAGCCACAAAGAAATCGTAGAGAAATGAAAGCACCATAATCAAATGATGCATAAAACAATGCGATTAACCCATAAAATCCCCAAATCAATTGGTGCATTAAAGCACTATTAATGTGTCTAGGCCAATTATATGCTCTATTAGGCGGAAACCCGAAACGACAAGACATTGACGCCATCGGATGTTAGGCGTTGGGTTTCAAGCTTACGATGAAACAAAACCCAAACCTCTGATGTTATGGACATCCATCAATTGGCTATGCAAGTTATCACTAATAATAGTAGCCTAATCAATCCTTTTGCCTTCAGTAGGTTAGTTTTTGGTGGAATTTCCATGAAATTTGAAGTTTCAGCCCAACTTTTCTCTTTATCACTTCTTTGCTTCCTATGTTGGGATAATTCCAAGAGGCCTCCTTTGTCAGGGGTAGACCTAAGGACTCTTTTGTATCAAGTTGCCAATTTTATTGATGGTGGTTTTAGCACAACCAACTTTGAGTAATGATAGATCACTACTCTTGTAAAGTAGAGATTCATACTTCAAGGTTCCTTTGTAGCTAGGTCTTGGTCGTGTTGGATAACCTAGTGGTCTATGTGATTAGTTTAACAAGGGGTCTTTTGCTGGTAATCTAGACTTCTAGAATCTATAATTTCAAATACATACAAAATCGTTTAAAACATAGATCTGTTCCTAGTATATTGTTCAAAGCTCTTTCAAATTCAGATCTGTTGCATTTAATCAAACATTATACTAAATTTAGCAAATCTAAAACATTCACTTGCACTCGAATGTCTGAAAACTATCGAAATGATTTGATTTAAATAAAAAGACAAAATATTAGCATAAGAGGTTAAAAAATAACTCAAAACATAGTTGGAAGACTCGCCGAGTTTTCAGTGAGTCTTGAAAAACTCGCGAGTTTTTTTGCCCTGCAAGTCTTTATGAATTTAACTCGCCGAGTCTTTCTATCGAGTCTTTTCCAAAAACTCGTGAGTTTTTTGCGAGTTTTCACCAAAAACTCGCGAGTCTTTACAAAAAACTCTCTAGATACATAAAAAATGCAAAAAATGCAAAAACAAATTTGAAAAAGTTGCTGAATTTTTTGCCAAGTTTTTGCTGAGTTTTCGCCAAGTTTTTGTTGACTCTCCAATTTTTGGCTTGGCGAGTTTTTTTCCGGGGTGAGTCTTCCAACTATGACTCAAAATAAACAGACAACAATAAATTTCATTCAATCTGTCAAATCTGAAAGATTAGGCAAAACCAATAAATCAACATTATAATGATCAGCATTCACACTGTCATATATAACATTAATGCAATCACCAAAGGAAAATATAACATTAAGATTTTTCAAGCCATATCATATCAAACCGCTATATGCATGCACTGATTTGAGACAAGACTCTATGCAATGTAATAACAAATCAACGATTTTGCCAGTTTATTCAACTTAGACAAACAAGAATGAACACACCATCACCAAGGATTAGGATTCTATTTTCTAACAGAAGGCGTTATCCTTTGATTAAAATATATAGCAAAATCCGCAAAGTCCAGTAGAATAATCATGCTGAAAATTGTATCTGTTTCTATATTCAAAATGATATCTGATCTCCATAAATGTTTCAAAAGCAGATATAAATAGGAACTAGGAGTCCCAAAATTTAAGGATCTGAAAGGGTTTAACTGCAACTTAAAGAGAGGCAACTTGCCTTGATTGAAAACTTAATTGAGCTAACTAGAAACTAAACTAAAAAGTAACTGAATGTTATCTGCTGAGTGGGAAATCCTACGCCACTTCAGCACTCATCAACTTTGGCACAAGACTTTATTTCATGTATGTTTATTCTTTTGATAAATGTAATAACTCAAATAGGGACTGCATTGGGTATATTTTCAGCTGGGTTAAAATCCATGATTAGTGATTCAAATACGATCCTCTTATCCCCATAATATATGGGCCATTTCTAAAATCAGATCTTTGTCCTCATTTAGCTTGAAGGAGGCATAGAATCATCTTCCACAAAACCAAATGCTTATTCTGCCCTTCAACAAGGGTTTCCAATGGAGATTAACCCAATCATCCATGGCTTTGGGTCTTGGTCAAAGACCACTGAACTTTCCAACTAAAACTTTCTCAGAAAAATCTGGAGCTTTTTCTCTTAGGGAATCATGGCTAAAGGAAACTTTGGGAGCCATGTTCATTTTTTTATAAAACAAGATTGAGAGGGTTTAGTTGTATCCTGACCAGCAGCTGTTGTAACTAAAACTTCAAAATCATGAAGTTTAGAGTAAAAAACAGAATCATTTAAAAAAAGTCTGCTCACTAATAGAATCCTCACCACCAATGAGACATGGACTAGCAGAAGCCATAGTGGTTGCCATGATTGTTGTTGCCAGTAGCTATCTATGCCCAAGCAAAACCTTTATTTGCTTGCTTTCCCTTCAGGTCTTAAAGCTTTTTTTTTCCAACTTTATTTTAGGTAGCAAATGATTTCCATTTCTTAACATGTCTTATAAATGCATTTAAGGATCAAGTTTTTTATATCAGACTATCAGTTGTAGTTGGGCCTAAGGAAATCAATTTTATCCGAGATTCACATGTCTTTGATAAAATCCTTTGTGACAAGGCAAGGAGTGGCCCTCATCTTGGAGCACTACAAGTTCTCTAGATTAAATTTTAAAAGGCCTTTAATACCGGCCTTTGTAATCACCATACTCAAAGGGTTCAGCTTTGGATTGTATTTTTAAGATGGTTCAAACATTCTTTATGCATGTTGAGGTCACCATTATCAGTAATGGTGAATGATGTGACAGAATTGGCCTCTTTAGATTGATCTGCTATGGTTACCCCCTAATCTTGATGTTGTATTTATTATTTGTTGATTCTTTTGGTATACTTAATAGCCTAGGTAGTGGCCATTAGAAAACATCGAGAGGATTCTTTTCTCATCTAGTTCTATCCAATAGATGGCCAATGGTCACTTTGTTGACGACTTGTTCCGTATGTGTGGAAGACTAATAGTATGTTATAGAAGCCACAAACTGTATGCAAACGTCAACGTCCCCTCAACTTATTAGTTGGGTATTAGTGGGGCTTGTTTGAAACTAGTCACCTTTTAAATATTTTAGGCATTCCTGAGGAAAAAGTGTTGGATAGAGTTGATAGCATGATTTGGGCACTAAGCCCATGTTGCTAGTTTCCAGATTTCAAACATATTGGAGCCCAAAAGATGCACATATTATATTAGGAGATATTGTAGTATCGATTACAAAGAGTTTCATCTCCTTGTATATAGTTTGAGAGATGTAATTGACAATAACTTACTAACTCTTATAACATACGACTAAGTCACTAGGGTGACTTGCAAAATGTAATCCTTACATTCTAACATCCCTCTCTTAAGGCTTATAGTACTAAAAACAAAACAAGTAGATAGAAAATAAAAACATTAGAATCAAACAAAATCACATATTCTGCAGAAGCTTCACTTTGAAAAAATAGTTCTTTGACCAGGTAGAACTCCATCAAGTTGCCTTGTAACCCCTCATAAAGGTGTAGTTACTAAGCTGAATTCTCAAGTTCCCAAATTCCACCCCTCCAAACTCTTGAATTACAAGTCCCCCAAATTGTTGGACAACCATCCATTTTGAGCTTTATCCATAGTGCTCCATCACCCTTGTAAGGGTATAGTTCCCAAGATTCACAAACTCTCAAACCATCTGGGCAGCAATCCATATTGAGCTTCATCTATATCAGATCCCTTCTTGTCTTCAAAGTGTGGGCTTCTTAATATACAATTCTTTACCACTGTCACCATTCAACAGAGCTTCTTAAACAATCTGCCATCTTTGAGCAAGAAGCTAGATCGAGATGGGGAAATTCCTCCAACCTCTAGTACCTCCATCCTCCTCTTTGATTTTGTTACACTTTAATTGCTAGATTTAGCATCTGAATCTCCAAAAGCATATGGAGATGTAGAATTGATGTTCCCAACAATCATATCAAGAGTTTGGCAATACATGTGTATAAGTGTCCATGTGCACAAAATAGGGTGTTGGTTTCAACCAATAATGTACCCATTTACAAAGAGTTACAAAAAAAATTCACCAAAAAAAAGAAGTGAGATTTTATCTTTAAATTATTTGTTTAAAATTTTGAAGACCTTAAATACTGCAGCCCTTAAATTTATCTCCTCTAAATTAAAATAATCATGTAAATGCTTGTTTGTACCCCAGGCAGGTGCATGTACCATTAAGGCATTTTGCTTAAAATGGTCTAAAACTTGTAAAAGTGGGGTCAAAACTCAGTTTTTGGGCAAATAAAGTATGGGCTTTTAGTCAGTGTGATGCCAGGAAGATACTAGCAAAATTTGAAATTTTTGAAAATTAGGGTTTTTGAAATCTATTTTTAGCCCGAAACCCTAAAAAATCGAACATCGATTCAGTTAAAGAAATCGATTTAATTTGGTAGGTAGATTTTCACTGCCACTAGGGAAAAGAAAGTTAGGATCTTCGGGGTCATCAATGGCAGTTGGCCAGTACCAGGTGTCAATATCTAAGCCTGAAACTCAAAGAGGAACGCTCTACGATAAAAGATGTTGGAAATAATGCTTTTGATGGAGGGGATTTTCAGATTGGCAAAAAGTGCTAAAATATTCTAAGTCTGAGAACTTTTCACTATGTAACGTAGTAGACACTTGCGCAATCAACGTGCAAATCAACTTTATAGTGTCCGTACATGTGAAAATAATGAAGTATAGTCATCCACACACCTCAGCAGTCACAACGCTTCGACATGGTCAACAGCAGGGATGGATACAGCGTTTGCAAAGCATAAAATGGTGAAAATCAATGAATTCAAAACAAATCCGCTCCCCTGTAGCCCAGGGGTGCCCTTCCATTTGAAGGTCAAGATTTGAGTGCTTTGGATGAAGGATACATTCATTATGTTCAGTTTTCAGTCAACTTTCCGACTAGCCATGAAGCAAGATTATCCGAGTTACAGAACTTCGGCAAACGAAAACAGAAGCAGAGGTTGCGAAGAGTGTTTTCTCACAAGGAGATAGTCTAGAAATGCAGATCCGCTCCCTTCTAGCCCAAGGGTGATTTTCTTTTTGAAGGCCCAGATCTAGATGCATGTGTGTTTTGATGGTTTCAGTCTTTGTAGAATTAGTTTGGCTTTTCAATGAGCTATCAAGCGAAAGCGTATCCAGTACAGAAATCCAGTTATCAGCGTTAGAAGTGGAAATTGCAGGCAGGATACATGTCAGAAGAAGTTTTTCAGAATGCAAATCCGCTCCCCTGTAGCCTAGGGGCGATCCTGAATAAGACCTGTTTGATGGATGAATTTGCAATTGAGGTCTTCCCGAGATCTCTTCCAGCTCAATTCAGTTTTGCAGTGTACTTGTTCACAAGACGATCCGATGTTCTAAGTAACTATGATAGAGGTCCTATCGAGCACGTAAAACAGAGGATGGTGAAGCGTAGCTACACAAAGCTGCACAACTGTAGGCTAGGGGCGATTCTCCTTTAGGCCTGCCAGACGGGGTTATTTGTAATTACAGTCTTCACAAGACTTGTGTGCAATTACTCAAGCTATCCAACGAGTCTAGCCGACAGCCTCCGGGATTTGGCGAATGCTCGTACGTGTGAGGTCAAGATGATAATGCTGTGAAGAAGAGCTGATTGAAGGCAGTTCAAAAAATGACTAAGTGTAAGAATATAATTTTCTTTGAAAAAGGCGATTTTCTTTTAGAGGCCTTAAAAGCAATTTTCTGGCTTCATCGTCTCCAAGAACATCTCTTGCAAGTTGACCAAACTGTACAGTAAGACAGGCGGCACGCGTATCGGAACATTCTAGTTCCCGGTATCAAGGGTCAAAGTATGGTGTTCAGATGAAAATCACACTTTTGTCAAAATGGTGTTTGAGCTATCACAGAATAGGGGCGCTCGTTCTTTTGGGGTTCTTAATACAATTTTCAGATCCCTCACATACAGTCATTGGATGCAGAGTACTTCTAGTCATGCAATGAATCCATTATTCAGTCAGTGGGGTTCATTATTCACCGTCAGCGGCAGTTTGAAGCATCAGAAGGCAAAACGAAGAAATGGCTAAGTCTGGAGTCAAAACATCAATTTAATCAGAGGCGCCTAATTTTCTAAGGTATCAGATGATGATTTTAGCAGTTGTTGCTCCCAGCAGACATTTCATCCTTGTCATACAAGCTTCGTGGTGGATATCTCAGCACGGTCGCAGGATCATTCAATCATCCGGAAATCAGAGCTGAACATGGTCGGTTGTAACTTTGCAGTTAGCTACAAAATAGGAGATTCTCAAAAATCTCATAACTCTTGCAAATGGAAGCCTAAAAGATCAAAATTTGACTTTTTAGAATCAGGGAAGTGTGTTGAGCACAACAAGATGCTATTTTTTGGCAAAATGATAAAAATAATATTTTTGCATGCAAGGCATTAAAAAGTGACGAATTTCTTCAAAGATAAATATTGGTGCCACTTTTAGTTCTTTGCATGCTTTGAAATTAAAATATTATTTTTAGTCTAAAGACTCAGAGATAGCAGCAGTTCAACTAGTAAAGGGCCAATTGGATTCCTTCTTCACAGTTAGGGTTTGAGCTTGCAGTCTTGCTTTTGTGGTACGATTTTGCTCTAGTTATGCAAGCATGGCATTCACCATTTCATTCATCCAGCTTGAGCAGAGGTGAATTCTTTCCAGAGTTGGGCGAATTTCTTCAACGGTCAGTTGTGAAGGCATAAAAAATATTCTTTTGCAGGTACAAGTCAAGATTCATCAGCAGAATTCAAGGCAGAGTGGCAATTTTGACAGAAGAAGATAATAAATAAATAAAAATTAAAAACATCTTTCTTCTTCTCTAGATTTCTTCCATCTTCTCGTCTTAAAATTTTCTCACATGTTTGAAGAATTGGCGTTTTTGGCAAAACAAATCATCTGGGTTGATTCAGAATTGCTTTCTCAGCAAAACCCATGTGCTAGAATTTTCAAGAAAAATTTGTTCCAGAGCATCAATTCTTGAGGCTTTGATTTTCTGAAGTGAAATTCCTTTGCATGGTGGAGTAGAAGTCGATATTTTTCGAATCTAACGTTGTGGGTTGTCTTAGAAATATCTTCTAGACAAAACCCATATCTCAGATTTTCTCGGGAAAAAATGTCCTCACAGCCCCTCAGATCTCAATTGAAAACCTTTTGCATGCGGGCCTAAATCACATTTTTTCACAATTCTGACATTGTGGGTCATCTTAGAATTTGATTCTACATAAAACCCACGTCTCAGAATTTTTTGTGAAAATTGCCCTCCGACAAACTATTTTTAGCCTCATTAGGAGAGATTTTTGGTTTTTTGGAGAAGTTGTCAGAATATAGCCATGTTCACAGTCAACAGGTGAGTTTTTCAAGATGTAGTTCACGCAGAACGAATTCAAGACCAAGTCAGTCTTAATTCATGATTTCATCAGAAAAGCTGACATTGATTTGTATCAAGCGCATCGGAAAGGTTGACAAGAGTAGTCACTCAAGTTCACATGGTTTCATGTCTCGTATAGCTGATTGTCTTCCAAGGCCAGTTTAGAGGGTTGATACCGTTGGATTTTTGTGTATGCAGTATGTTCATTTGTATTTCTCACAACCAAACAGTTCGTAGTTTCATCATACAACACTCTTCCATAAAGAAAAGCATGAAAAACGTGAGAAGCATCAAGCTGCAGAGGAAAAAGTGGTCATCACTTCAGTTACAAAGCCACCATAGTTACCAGCCAGTGAAGGGCCAGTTTAAGTATACAGAGATTTTCAGTTTTGCTTGAGTTG